>PVHP010011683.1:0-44618 GCA_004024765.1 Zapus hudsonius
TCCATTATATAGACGTGCTTCTAAAGTTCTTAGAGGGTAGGGGCTGGAGAGATGGCTCAGCGGTTAAGGCACTTGCCTCCAGTGCCTAAGGCAATTCCCCAGGACCCACATAAGCCAGACCCACAAGGTGGTGGCCCTGGTGTTCTCTCTCTCTCTCTCTCTCTCTCTCTCTCTCTCTCTGCTTTGAAATATCTCTCTCTCTGCTTTGAAATAAGTAAATAAAGGTTAAAAAATCTAATGACATAAACCTACTTTTAAAAAAAAATTAAAAAAAATAAAGTTCTTAGAGGGTAATAGCCCAGACTACAAATCCCATTAGGCCATGAGAGCCCAAACTACACTCCCCAGTGTACTCTGCGGTCCCAGGTGCACCCAGGAGAAAGATGCTGTCAATTTTGGGCTCCACCCCTTTGGAAATTCTCTCTCTCCAGTGTGATCTAGAGATTCCCATTGGGGACTTTGGGCTTCTCTCCAGCTGGGAACTGGTTTCCCGGAGTGCCTTGGGTCCTGCCTAGGACAGCTGGGTCTTTAGGGGTGTTGGCTCTGTGGACCTCATCTTTCACAGCTTGCTCTATGTTATCTAAGGATCAGGACCTTTGCACCAAGCTCCAGCAAGTTTGGGAATAATTGTCTTTAATTTGGGTTGAGGATTTAATTTCCTGTGAGAACCTGGTGTTTGCTACGATTTAAGGGGCCCATTCATTCCTCCATTGAGTTATTTTCCACGGTTAACTTTCAGGCTCCGTTCTAGACTCTGTCAATCAATAGTTCGCCCGGGAGAATTAGCCAAGTAACCTGATTTTCAGGGAGTCAGCTCAAGATGAGCCCAAAGAGAATTCAGAGTTTGATCTAGTCTAGTCTCATCCTTTAAAGACAGCCCCCCCCACCTCCACTCAGGTGTGTCGGCCTCTTCCCGACCAGTCAATCAGCTCTCTCTCTCTCTCTCTCTCTCTCTCTCTCTCTCTCTCTCTCTCTCTCTCTCTCTCACATGCCCCCCTAGCCTGAGGGTAAAGCCCCCTCCAGTAAGCTATTAAGAGGCTTACCAGACGGGCAAGGCTTTGTTCATCTCCTCTGACTCCTGAACCTCCAGATCTTGCCTCCCCGTGGGTACATATCTCCATTTCAACCCCTCCCTAGATTTATGATTTTTCTTTCTAAACAGAAAGAGATGGAGAGAGACAGAGAATGGGTACCCAGTAGTGGGTACTGGGGATTTGGACTCAGCTCGTCAGGCTTTGTAGGCAAGTGCTTTAACTGCTGAGCCATCTCTCCAGACCCCGTGGATGTATATAAACTCCTCTGAAAAGATGTAATGATTTATTATCTAGCTTTCTTAATCTACTTCAATTCTTTGTTAAAAATAGACAAAACTGGGCTGGAGAGATGGCTCAGCGGTTAAGGCACTTGCCTCCAGTGCCTAAGGCCCCGGGTTCAATTCCCCAGGACCCACATAAGCCAGACCCACAAGGTGGTAGCCCTGGTGCGCTCTCTCTCTCTCTCTCTCTCTCTCTCTCTCTCTCTCTCTCTCTCTCTCTCTGCTTGAAAATGAATAAATAAAATTAATTAAAAAAATAGACAAAACTGTCAGGGCCTTGGTGGTGCAGGCCTTTGATCCCAGCACTTGGGAGGCAGAGATAGGAGGGGCCCTACCTCACCCCCCCAAAAAAAAAGACAAAACTCCAAAGGTTTGGAGTTCATAAACTTTTCCTGAACTCTAAAAACCCCATTTCAAAAAAAAAAAAAATCTGTACCTTCATGAAGCTTTTTTTGTTTTGTTTTGTTTTTTCGAGGTAGGGTCTCGCTCTAGCCCAGGCTGACCTGGAATTCACTGTGTAGTCTCAGGGTGGCCTTGAACTCACGGGGATCCTCCTGCTTCTGTCTCCCTAGTGCTGGGATTAACAGCTTGTGCCACCATGCCTGGCCATGAAGTTTATTTTTAGTGTATGGGTAGATTAAAAAAAAAACCCAAAAAACAAAATCCCCAAACAAAATAAACCAGTTGCGGTGGTGCCTGCTTATAATCTCAGCAATTTAGAAGTAGAAACAGGAAGATCAGTAATTTAGGGATTAAGAGAGTTCGAAGCCAGCATGAGTTACATGAGGCCCTAGTTTGAAAGGAAAATAAAAAAAAGTTTGGTTAAAAAAAAAACAAAGAAAGAAAGTTTGGTGACATGGCTCAGCATTAAAAAAATGTCTTTTCGGGTTCAATTACCCAGCATCCATGTAAACAAACAAACACCCAGATGCAAAGTGGTGCATGCGCCCGTGTAGACACATAAATAAATAAATAAATAAATAAATAAATAAATAAATAAATAAATAAATAAATAGGAAATAAGTTGCATGTGGTTGATATAAGATGTATGACAATTTTAGTTCCGTATCTTTTGATACTACTTGCATTTTCCTCTCAACCTGAGCTGTGGCTCCTTTTATATAGGAGACATTTCCCATGCATGCATTGGGGCGCCTCTCAGTCCTGGGGTGTCTTTCTTTTTCCTGCGTTCCCCCCCAAACAGAATGTTTTCATTTGATGCCTTAGAGGGGCAGAGTTCCCAAAGTGCCTCGGGGTAGAGCGAAAGTGCCAACTTCCGCTTATGGACTACATTTCCCAGAGCTCCTTGCGAGCGGCTTCCTGCTTCACCCCCTCCATCCCAATCAGGCACTGGCTATTCGTTTCTCGGCTCTGTGGACTACATTTCCCAGCTCTCCCTGCGAGCGACTTTCCGCCTCACTCCCTCCCAATCCAAATCAGGCAATGGTTTGTTCGTGTCTCCGCTCTGTGGACTACATTTTCCAGCGTGCTCTGGGCGTCGTCGTCATGACGTCATACCGCCGGGTTGTGGGCGGGGCAAGCCGTGGGGCGGTTTCGCTGTGAGCGGCTGTTCCCGGCGGCCCCCAGGGTGGGCGGGTGGCGGCTGCGGGTCGCCGGGCGCTCGCTCGCTCGTTCGCTCGTGGAAGCGGGCGAGCGGCGGCGCGATGTCGGGAGAAGATGGTCCGGCCTCGAGTCCGGGAACGACGGCGACGGCGGCGGCGGCGGCGGCCCGTGAACGGAGACAGGAACAATTACGACAATGGGGGGCGCGGGCGGGCTCCGAACCGGGCCCCGGGGAGCGACGCGTCCGCACCGTCCGCTTCGAACGCGCCGCCGAGTTCCTGGCGGCCTGCGCCGGTGGAGACCTGGACGAGGCGCGCCTGATGCTGCGTGCGGCCGACCCCGATCCCGACCCCGACCCCGCCGCCCCGCCGCCCGCCCGCGCCGTGCTCGACTCCACCAACGCCGACGGCATCAGCGCCCTGCACCAGGTCAGCGCCGCCTCCGGGCCGTCCGGGCCACCTCCCCCCTGGCCGCCTCTTCTCTGCCGTCTAATGCTTCCTCCTGCTGCCCTCCGTGCCCACGCGGGGCCGCGTTCCGACTACCCCCTCCCCATGCAACGCTTCTCGAACACCCACACCTGACCAGTTCTTCCTCCTGCAGCCCTGTCGTGGTCTGCGTGCCACCCTCCACCGATGTCACTTGGTCTTTGCCATCAAACGCTGTCACCTCCTTTCCATGCACCTTCCGTGCCTACGCTGGTCCCCATTCCCCCGTTCCAGGCAGGTGCAGCCTGTTCTCCTCCAGACCTGGGGGTTCCTTCTTCCTGGGACACCTTTTAGGCTAGGCCCAGGTCCTGCAGTGCCTTTGCTTCAAGATCATCCTTCCCGAGCCCCTTACAGTTCTTTGAGGTTCAGACATTCCCTTGTTGGGTCACCCTATGATGTCCCTGTCTTCCCTTCCTCCCCCCCTCCCCCCTTAACTCAGTTGCTTCTCTCTTCGTTCTTCTTTGGGGACCTGTGTCACCTCTTAGATGGGCTTTCCCCCTTCCCTTCTGTGCAACCTCAAGCATCCCCTCTTTCAAGCAAGCATTTGTTTACGTCTCTCCTTTTGGTCACTTTTTTTTTTTGGAGGCAAGGTCTTGCTATGTAGCCCAGGCTAACTTGGAATTCGCACTCTGTCGCAGCTTCCTCCCCATATCTGGGATTACAGGCATGGCCACCTTTTTCTCTCTTTGGTCACCTTTTAGTCTTTAAATACACATTTTATTTGTTTATTGGTAAGCTGAGAGATATAGAGAGAAACAGAGAGAATGGGCACGCCAGGGTCTCTAGCCACTGCAAATGAACTCCAGATGTGTATGTCGTTTTGTGTATCTGGCTTATGTGGGTACTGGGGAATCGAACCTGGCTCTGGAGGTGACTGCCTTAACCGCTGAGCCATCTCTCCAGCCCACCTTTTAGTCTATTTGGGCAACTCCCCCCTCTTATAGATTCTGCACTGTCTCCTAGTTTCCTGTCCTGTCATCTGCCATGGCTTCTAGAACCTCTTCCTCCAAAGCCCCTGGTCCCCTCCAAGGCACCCTGACTGCTTCAGCTTACTATCCTGTGTCCCTGGGTGAGAACCGTCTTGTGTGGCCAGGGTTCTTTCGGATTCAGGATACTCCCTCCATCCCAGTTTGGACCACCAGGACACCGAAAATGAAGTTAGGCACCTTCTCTGGCGTTCTTCCTCTTAGCTTCCCAGTGTTGGTCCAGTGTCCACCGCCTGTGGACTGCTTTTTCTCCTGTGAGCACCCTTTTCCCTGGGTGCTCCATCTCCTTGCTAGGACTCTGCTGGTTCAGTTACTGAGGGAGGCAGAGGGTTCCCTGGGAAAGCTGGCCTCCTGTAGGTGTGGGACATGGGGAAGAAAGGAAGAATATTTATGACATGCCCAGGTTTCAGATTCCTGGGAAGAAGAAAATCAGAATCCATCTGTCGTGGGCTGGGACAGTTGGCAGCTCAGTTGGTAGAGTGCTCATTTAACATGCAAAAAGTCCCAGCACCCCAAAACCACGCATGGTGCGCATGCCTATAATCCCAGTGCTTGGAAGATGCAGGCAGGAGGATCAGAAGTTCAAGGGCATCCTTAGCTACATAGTTCCAGAACAGCCTGGGCTCATGAGACCATCTCAAAAAAAGGGGGGGGGGAATTAGTCTTGTCCTGATCTAATCTCATGGCTGTCCATTCCCTGAAGTGTCCTCCATATCTTACCTGTGGAATGAGACTACTTGTCACCCCCTGCCCCCCAGCACAACCCTGGTAAAAAAAGAGAAGGGGGTAGGATGTTTGGAAAATGCTTGGGCCTGACACATTAGGTATTTACTGGAGATTTGCCGCCCCAGTGCTCTCTGGACATTTTCTTCTACCTGGAGCAGTGTACCTTTTTCCTGAGGCCTCTCTCTGGGTCTCTGCGTCCTTGACCCACACAGGGGAATGGCTGCTATGCCTTCCTGCCTCCATTGCCCATACCCCAAACCCCCTGGGCTTCCCTTCAGGGTCCTGCTGTTGAGGATGTGTCCTCCTTTGCATCTACCGGAGGTCCACAGACCACGTTTTCTGCCAATGCCCTGCAGCAGGTGGCTTTGTCCTGGCTTGCCAGGGGGACTCTTCTCCACCATGGTGAGACATTGGTAATCTCCCTGTCGAAAGCTTTAGAAAGCTTGAAAGATGGGCTAGTCTGAGATTCATGCTGGGATTCAAGTGGGTAGATCCATGCTGCTCACAGGGACAGCAGGCGAGGCTCCTGGGATTTGGACAGGGTCTGGGTATGGGGTCACCAGCTTCTGCTCTTATATGCTCTGTATTGACCTCATTTTATCAACAAAAAGCCCTAGATCCAGGGAACTTCTCTGTCCCAGGAAAATGAGGACAGTTGGTCATCCCATCTGTTGACTCCTAGTCTGAGAGGTTTTCTTCACTTAGGACCTAGTTTCAGTCCCATGTCCTCCCTGGGGGTATCAGCCCCTCCTGTGGTTCCCTACCTCAGGGCCTCTCCCCTTACCTCCCCCAAACTACTTTGTCCAATAGTATCCTGAAGGCTGGGGTCTGGAATAAGGTTGGGAGCCAAAATTCCTAGATCTGAATAGGAAAGAGACTGGGGGGAGCAGACTCCTAGGTCTGAGGGAAGAGAGCTAGCTGGGGCTTGGGCCCCTGGGTCTGAGGGAGGAGGGCTGGGGCCTGAACTCCTGTTGAGGGAGGAGGAGATGGGCCTGAATTCTTGAGACCCTGGGTCCCTGGTGCCCAGGCCTCAGGCATCTTTCACATGATGCCTGTGCCCAGCCAGGTCCTTGAAAGGGAAAGGCCCATCTCCTTCCTTGCCCCCCCTCCATCACCATGACAACAGGGTGGAAATAAACGGAGCCCAGAGTTCATCCCGTTCCCAGGGCACGTGCGGCCCCCCTCTTGCAGCCTGAATTTCCATGACTTCATGCTCTTGGCCCTCGTAGCTTCCTCCCCCTTCTCCAGATGGGTGACTTTGCAGAAGGGAGGGAGTTGGGGGGTTAATCATCCTGAAGATCCAGGAGTACAGACCCATCTCCCCCCCAGACCCAGTTCAGGTCCCAGTGCCCCAAGCCATTGTCCATAGGGACTTGGGCCAACTCTTGTGCAGCCTTGGGTGAAGCCTTTCGTCCCCCTGAGTGGCTAACCTCTGTGCATAGTAGGCCCTCAGCAACCAGGGGCTTGGTCTGCATGCCCAGGGAACACAACCAGTTACCCCCTTCCCTTGGAAACTGTGCCTCAGACCCTTCTTTTTTTTTTTTTTGGTTTTTCGAGGTAGGGTCTTGCTCTAGTCCAGGCTGACCTGGAATTCATTATGTAGTCGCAGGGTGGCCTTGAACTCATAGCAATCCTCCTACCTCTGCCTCCCGGAGTGCTGGGATTAAAGGCGTGTGCCACTCCGCCCGGCTCTCAGACCCTTCTTCTGTCCCTGGATATACTGCTGTTGTGTTTATGTGGTGGTATGTTTTCCCATGCTGTGGTGGCTCTTCACTACCCATGCCTGGGTATGGGCTTTAGCAGCCCGCTGTGGCTCTGGCTCCCTTCACTGGACACCTTTTGGAGGGACCCTGTCTAACCAATGTTCCTCTTTGAAAGACCTGGCTGGGCTCAGGGCCCTGTTCCTTGGTGTGAACTCTAGAAGTCCTTTTCTGGAGGTGGTGTCTCCTCGGGGTACATCCGCTCAACAGTCCCCCTCGGGGATGAGCAGCCCCATGGCTTCCTAGTCCTGCCCCATATTCTGACTTCTAGAATCTGCCTGTGGTCCCTACTGAGCCCAGGTGCTCAGCGGGTAGCTGGGGTGCCTTAGACGGCTGGTGGTGAGAGGTGGGAAATGCCTTGGGTCTTGTGCTAGAGGTTATTCTCCTCAGCCCCCACCTTGGCCCCTAGGCCTGCTTCATGGTCCTTGTGGGGAGTCTTGCCTTGCTGGGTTTCTGCTGGATAAGGTGAGCACTGATGGGCCTTTCCTCACCTTCAGGCCTGCATTGATGAGAACCTCGAGGTGGTGCGCTTCCTGGTGGAGCAGGGTGCCACTGTGAACCAGGCAGACAACGAGGGTTGGACGCCCCTGCATGTGGCTGCCTCCTGTGGGTACCTGGACATCGCCAGGTAAGGCAAGGGTGGGACAGCAGGCAGGGTGGCAGGGCCTAGAGTGGGTGGTGGGTCCAGTTCTAGCAGGCCTGACCTCCTCCTGCCTCCAGGTACCTCCTGAGCCATGGGGCCAATATCGCTGCTGTCAACAGTGACGGGGACCTGCCCCTGGACCTGGCCGAGTCAGACACCATGGAGGGGCTGCTGAAGGCGGAGATCGCCCGCCGAGGTGGGCCTCTGGGTCACAAGCTTTGGAATCTGGTAGACTGGGCATTTGCTTGGGCTCTCTGGCTTTCTCTGTGCCTCAGTTTCCTCTTGTGAAATTGGCATGGAGGAACCTATCCCCTCTAGTTTAAGGGTGTGGGTAATTGTGTAAAGTCCCTGTGGCTGTGCAAAGACTGAGGGCACCAGATACAGAAGTTGAGAGTTCATCCAGGGGCCAAAGAGCAGGGTGGCTGGACCCTGACCATCTGCTGGGTGTTGGTGGGCAGCAGAGACATGCAAGGCCCCTACAGGACTGGTCTTCCCTGAGCTCAAGGGCCACTGTGCCCCAGGTTTCTTCCAGTGAGGTTCAAGAACTCCTTGAATCTCCATGTCTGGCTGTGTTTGTTTTTCCTAAGGAGGATGTATTTTGTTGTTGTTGTTGTTGTGTTTTCGAGGTAGGTTCTCACTCTAGCCCAGGCTGACCTGGAGTTCACTATGAAGTTTTGGGGTGGCCTCGAACTCACGGAGATCCTCCTACCTCTGATGCCTGAGTGCTGTAATTAAAGGCTAGGGTGTGTGTTATTTATAGCAGCTTCTTATAGGAGTTAAGACCCCTTCTGCCTGCCAGAAAAATCAGTGTCCAGGATGAGTGTGGTAGTAATTTCAGCAAGTAGGAGGTGGAGACAGGACAGCCTCAGGTACATGGTACACTCAAGGCCAGCCTGGGCTACATGAGACCTTAACTCAAAAAACCAAATCAGTGTCCAGGACTAGTGGGGTGTAGCTGGGTGGCTTTTAGCTCCCCAATGTAGAGCCTTAGAAGGAAAGGGTTCAGGGAACAGGTTGGATGGGGGTTACTGAGTAGTTTAGCTGGGTCTCCAGGAATATGGCGCTACTTGGGGCACCTGAGGGTTTCAAGTATGGCATCTGAAGCGCGACTTTCTGGGTTCAATTCCTGGCACTATGGGTGATCAATTCTTCAGCCTCTGGTATGTTTCTGAAGCTTAGCTTCCTTAGGAAAATGGGTGGTGCCCCCACTTCCTTGTCAGGGCACAGAGAGTTGGAGGGAGTATCAGTGCCTGTGGCTGGTGCCCATCCAGTTAGGCGGTAGGGGGGCTGAGTTTGCACAGATCTGGGCAGGCGCAGTCATTTTTGCCTCCTCTGATCTTGCATGTTGCTACCCAGGATGGAAAGGCAGAGGACAGTGTTGGCACGTGCCCTGTGGACATGGAGGGTGGGAGTTAGTGTCAGCAGCTTCCCTGAGTGCGTTGGAGGGAGAGCAATGCCAGTGGAGGAGCTAATCTTTCCTTTCCCCGCCCTTACTTGATTGTGGAAGAACTTCAAATTTGAGAAAAGTTATCCCAACAGTCCGATGACCTCACAGCTTTTTAAAATATTTGCCAGCAGTTTTGCTTGTGTCTTTGAGACAGGGTCTTGCTGTATAGCTCAGGCTATCCTGGAACAATATTATAGATCAGGTTGGCCTCTGGTGGCATTCCTGCCTGTGCTTCTCGAGTCTGGAATTATAAGTGTGTGCCACCATGCCCGGCTTCACCAGTGTGTATTAAACATGGCTTTTTGAGATCTAAGTCACCATTTAAAATGCACAATTCATGGGTTGTGTTGTGGTCGAGTTTTGCAATCAACCCCACATTGATCTTAAGACGTTTTCATCACCGTCCTGCGCTTCTCAGCCACCCGCCCATCCTCCATTCCCACTCTCGTGCTTTCTGCTCTTTGGGTTTGTTTGTGACTTTAACTTTTGTCTGAACCCCCTTCCCTTCTCCCGCGCACACATATCCATACACCCCCCCCCTTTCCTTCCTCTCTTCCATTCCTGAGCCACTTTGAACCTCTGTGGCAGACATTGTAACTGCTCAGATAATGGGGAAGTAATGTCC
Organism: Zapus hudsonius; assembly: GCA_004024765.1. Classification (NCBI taxonomy): domain Eukaryota; kingdom Metazoa; phylum Chordata; class Mammalia; order Rodentia; family Dipodidae; genus Zapus; species Zapus hudsonius. Next base: position 9,551 of record PVHP010011683.1, read on the forward strand.
CACGACAGAACCTACTGCATGGATGAAATACTGGCAGCCTCAGACCTTTAACGTAGAGCTGCACTCTTGACTATTTCTTTTTTTTTTTTTTTTTTTTTGGTTTTTTGAGGTAGGGTCTCGCTCTAGTCCAGGCTGACCTGGAATTCACTCTGTAGTCTCAGGGTGGCCTTGAACTCACAGCAATCCTACCTCTGCCTCCAGAGTGCTGGGATTAAAGGCGTGCGCCACCACGCCCGGCTCACTCTTGACTATTTCTGCTGGGGCTATGGTCTGGGGAAGTGGGGTGTTCTGTTTCAGCCTTTACCTCAGACTGTGTTGATAGAGAGTGGTCCTCAGCTGGAACCTGGCTGTTCTCTTTGCTGTAAGACTCAGCTCTGCCAGGCCTGGTGGCACAGGCCTGTGATCCCAGATACTCAAGAATCTGAGTTTGGAGGATTGCCAGGAGTTCAAGGCCAGCCTAAGGCTACAGAGTTGAGTTCCTGCTCAGCCTGGGCTAGAGTGAGGCCCTACTTCGAAAACAGCAACAACAGTAATAAAAACAAAAAATAGGAGTGCAGGGATGTAGCTCAGTAGTAGAGCTCATGGCTAACATGCTGAAGGCCGGCCATAGGTTCGATTCCCCAGCATCCAAATGAACAAAGCTCCCAAGATTCAGATCTGCTTTGTTACTGTTGCTGTTACTGTTTTGAGTCAGGTTTTACTCTGTGGCCTGGGTTGTCTAGTAACTCTGTGTTTTCCCCAGGCTGGCCTTGAACTGCAAAAGAACTCCAGATACGTCGTGCACCACTTTGTGCATCTGGCTTTGATGTGGGTACTAGGGACTTGTAAGGTAGGTTAGGAGCAAAAGCCAGGGCCCGCTGGCTGGAATGGGATGCCACTGTGCAGACCAAGGCCTCAAGTAGTTGAATGACAGTTGCTGGGTACTATCAAGAGGGGGCGAGGGAGTTACTATTTGGTGATTAGTGTAGAATTTCAGTCTTGCAGAATGGAAAAGTTGGAGATGGTTGGTGGTGATAGTTACACCACAGTTTATGCCTACTGCCACCAAGTTGTATGCTTAAAAATCTTTAAGATGGGGCCTTGAGAGTTGGCTCAGCAGTTTAGGCACTTGCCTGCAAAGCCTAACGACCTGGGTTCAATTCCCTAGTACCCACATAAAGCCAGATGCACAAGGTGGCACATGAGTTTGGATTTTGTTTGCAGTGGCTAGAGGCCCTGGTACACCCATTTTCTCTTTCTCTCTCATAAATAAATAAAATCTTAAAAAACCTTTGGGATGGTTCGTTGTGGTAGTACATGCTCATAATCCAGCACTAGGCGATGGAGGCAGGAGGATGGCAAGTTCTAGGCCTGCCCAACTCAGCCTGGGCTACATAGTGAAGCCTTATCTCAAGAAACCGTTGGTGAATAAATATTACGTGTTATGTGATTTTGTTTTACCTTATTTTACTTTTTTTTTTTTTTTTGGTTTTTCGAGGTAGGGTCTCACTCTAGCCCAGGCTGACCTGGAATTCACTATGTAGTCTCAGGGTGGCCTCAAACTCACTGCGATCCTCCTACCTCTGCCTCCCGAGTGCTGGGATTAAAGGCGTGTGCCACCATGCCTGGCTTACTTTTTCTTTCTTTCTTTTTTTTTTTTTAAAGAATTTTTTTCCTTTATTAAGCAGAGAGAGAGAGAGAGAGAGAGAGAGAGAGAGCACCAGGGCCACCACCTTGTGGGTTTTATGTGGGTCCTGGGGAATTGAACTTGGGGCCTTAGGCACTGGAGGCAAGTGCCTTAACCGCTAAGCCATCTCTCCAGCCCTTACTTTTTCTTTTGAGACAGTATCTTACTTATAGCCCAGGCTGGCCTCAATCTCCTCCTGCCTCAGCCTCCTGAACTGAGCTCACAGGTATATACCCTAAGCTCAGCTCCCCACAGTTCTTTTATAAGTGACAGTTGTCACATGGGCTTGTGGCATGGTTTGATCAGGGACATCCACGAAGCACAGAGTCATTTCCTGGTAAACTCTGCCTCAGCCTCGTTCTCGGGTAGCGTCTCAGTGAGGAGCTTAGTGTGGCTCCTAGCAGGCAGGCTGGCATTCCGTCTTCCAGCTGGTGCTCACCAGTCCTGAGCTCATCACTGGGCATGGTAGTGATCACCTGGAGCCAGGTTGTGAGCAGTCACCTTGGAAATGTGCAGGTAAGGGGAGTCAGGATGTGGTGACTGAAAGAGGAACCTGACAGACATTATTTCTAGACTGTGGGGCCAGACCCAGGCATCTGGGGAACTGTCCAAAGTGCCATGTCTGTGGAGGAGGGGACCCAGGGATGTGGGATTGGGTAGGAAGGAGCCTTGAAGTGCTTTGGGGAAATGCTTTGAGTTGTGTTACATCTGGTGAAGTGCAAGCAGGAGCCGAGTGACTAGGCTCACCTCCAATTGTGGGAGTGTTGATGGCAGCCGCTTTGGGTACTAGTTGATGCCATTGGTTGTAGCTGAAGACCTAGAATTCTCATTTTAGCAGTCCAGACCCCAGCCCTCCTCCCTCAGACCCAGGAGTCCTAGGCAGCCCAAGTGGACAGCAGTGCTCACCATGGTATTGGTACTGAGAGGTTGGCATCTCCAACTGAGAGAGTGGATGAGACCATGCTCCCAGCAGAGGTCAGCAGACCTTTCCTGTGGAGGGCCAGGCAGTACGTATTTTAGGCCTTGCAGGGCAAACTGTCCTTGTTGCAATGACTTTACCAGCTGCCGTAGAGGGAAACGAGCCAGGGACAGGATGAGAAAGAACAGACATGGCTGGGTGCCATGAAAATTTCATTTGAGGGCTGGGATCTAGCGCATTTGGTAGAATGTTTGCCTAGTGCACACGACATTCCTGGGCCTGAGCTCCGGCACCATTAACTAGATGTGGTGGGTACCTTTTTAATCCCAGCACTTGGGGGATGGAGGCAGGAGGATTGAGAGGCCAAGGTCACCCTCAACTACATAGTGGGTTGGAGGCCAGCATGGGCTGCATGGTACTCTGACCCAACAACACACTTCATTTTCAGAACTCGGCAGCTACCCTAGAGCGGGGAGATCCAGAGACAGTGGAGAGTGTTGCCTGTGCCAGGCTGTTCAGGGAGCTTCCTAGTGGGTACAAGGTTTCCTTCTGGAGTGACCATGAAGTTCGTAACTAGATAGTGGTTGCAATATTGTGAATTCTCTAAATACCATTGCCTTGAGCACTGTAAAATGGTAGAAGTAACATAGGTTGTTAGGTTTACCACAGCCACACAGATAAAAACACAAATGAGCGTCCAGCATCCACAGACTATCATTTGCCACTCCTAATCAAAAGCTATAATCTGGGCGTGATGGTATTTGGCTGTCATCTCAGATGGCTTTTAGGAGGTTGAGGCAGGAGGATTGCCTGGAGTCTGAAGCCAGCCTGGGCTAATTAGCAAGAGACTGTGTCAAAACAAAAAAAAAAAAAAAAAACAGATAGAGGCTGGAAATGTAGCTCATTTGGTAGAGTGCTTGCCCAGCATGCACTGAGCCCTGGTTCCACCCCCAGCTCTGTCATGATAGTTGCAGGAGAATGAAAAGTTCAAAGTCATCCTCATTTGCATAGGTGAGTTCCAGACAGCCTGAGCTACATAGGGAGTTCAGGACCTGATCCTATGTCTCAGCCATGGTGCATGATGGTTCATGTCTTTAATCTCAGCACTTGGAGACTGAGGTAGGAGGATCTCCATGAGTTCGAGGCCACCCTGAGACTACATAGTGAACTTCATTCAGGTCAGCCTGGAATGGACTGAGACCCTACCTCAAAAACCAAAACAGAAAACCCACAAACTAGCTTTACCTATAAACACAGGCAAATCTCAATCCAGGTCACAGACGCAGAGTGAATTGAGGCTGGTGGATGGAAGCCTGACCCTTGAACGTGCTCAGGAATACTCACTGGCTGCTGACCTAAGGTCTGCGAACTCCACCCTTCCCCTTCCAGTGCCAGTAGGCACGGAACTGTAGGGAGGAAGAGGGCGGGCCTCCAACTGCCCTCTGTATGTTCTGTACTCACTCCACAGATGGACCCCCAACTGCTCACGTCACTGCCAGGGCATCTCAACCACTCCAAGACCCAAGGATGAGACCTGGCTGCCACCAGGTGGTGCCAAACCACAGCAGAGGCTTGGATGGGTCTGGTCTTGCAGTAAAGTAGGATGAGGACTTGAGTCCCATTCACAGTTAGCAGAAGTTTGCAAGTAGTAAGGGTGTTCAGGAAAGCAGGTTCCTGGCCATCTTGGAGTGGAGTAAGTGGGGAGAGTCTGCTTTGTTGGGGATTAAATCCAGGTCACTGCACATGGCAGGCAAACATTGTACCACTGAACTACATTCTAACTCTTGGTTTTTAGAGACAGAATCTTGTTTTTATTTTTTATTTTTCTTTGAGATAGGGTCTCACTCTAGCCCAGGCTGACCTGGAACTCACTCTGTAGTCCCAGACTGGATCTGAACTCACAGTGATCCTCCTACCTCAGGCTGACTTGGAATTCACTATGTAGTATCAGGATGACCTTAGAGTGTCTGTGTTTTTGAGCCCAGGTCTCACTGTGCAGCTTTGACTGGCCTTGCACTTCTGGCAGTTCTCCTGTCTCTGCCTGCCAAGTGCTAGGAGTACAGGTGTGAGCCACCTGCCTGGCAAGTTGTATATATTTAAAATTAAAAAACAGGTGAGGGCTGGAGAGATGGCTCAGAGGTTAAGGAGCTTGCCTGAAAAGCCTAAGGACCTGGGTTCAATTCTCCATTACCCATGTAAAGCCAGATGTACAAAGTGGCACATGTATCTGGAGTTCATTTGCAGCAGCTAGAGGCCCTGATGTACCCATTCTCTCTCTCTCTCTTCTCTGTCTCTCTCTTTGCAAATAAAAAATTTTAAAAACAGGTGAAGTTAATTTTAGTAAACTATCTTAAGGACTGGAAAGTAGCTCAGTAAGAGAGGCCTTGCTGAGCATGTCTAAAGTACTGGGGGAGGATTCCCAGCACCACACGCCCACACTACATATATTTATGTATATATGTTTGCATATATAGCTTAATCCAATATGTCCAAAATACTGTCTTGAAAAGGTGGGGAGGGGCTGGAGAGATTTTAACATAATCATTATACGAAAGCTATTCACGCTGAAGGGATGGCAGGGAGAGGTATGCTGATTGCATCGATTGGAGGTGAGGACGTGGTGACTGGTTTTCTGATGGGTGGCATAGGGCAGCTTAATTAGAACCTACAGGCTAACTTTCTGGTGGTGGAGAAAGATACTATCAGTGAGATTAAAGAGACTTTAATTTTTTAAAAATAGTTTTACATTTTTGTTTGTAAGCAGAGAGAGAGAGAGAGACAGAGAGAGAGAGAGAGAGAGAGAGAGAGAGAGAGAGAGAGAATGGGCACTTTAGAGCCTCCAGTCACTACAAACAAACTCTAGATACATGTGCCATTTTGAACATCTGGCTTTATGTGGGTGCTCAGGAATTGAACCCAGGCCGTCAGGCTTTTCAAACAAGTGCCTTTAACTGCTGAGCCATCTCTCCAGCCCTCTAGCAATTTCTAAACCAGGATGGCATTGGCATAGCTCTCAGCAACCAGCAGTACATTGCAGAGATGGTGCATGGTGCAACCAGTAGCACATTGCAGAGATGGTGCCCTTGGTGCCCACCAGCACGTCATTCTCGCCACCCAAGGAGCATCCTGTGACATGCTGCCAGGGCCAAGGGCCTGTCCACGGCCCAAGATCTGTGCTGGGGCTCCAGCCCTCGGCCTTTCTCCACCAGGCTCCCCCAGCCTGCCATCCCCTTTAAGTTTCAAGCCCCTGGTTTCCAACCTGTGCTCTTCCCTGCCTGCTGAAAAGCTGGGCCAGCTTTTTCTAGGCCGCCAGGACTCAGCCATTCAAATTCAGGCTTGAGAGGGAACCGTAAGCCCAAACATCATCTCCCTGCTACCTCTTCCCTGTACTGTTAACTTAACGTGTTATTGTCAATGTTAATGTCTTGCTTCTCCCCTCACCCCAAAATGCCTTTCTTGTGCTTTACCTTTTTTCTTTCTTTGAAATTCCAGTTGACATTCACACCTGTTTCAAGTACTCGGCAGCTCCTTGTAGTGGGCAGCTGTTGAATAGCACAGCTCAGCTCTGTGTGGCCCTTGGTGAGAAATTTCACAACTGAAAACCTTCCCAGGACAAAATGGAGCATTCTGTAGAAAAGCCTGTTTCGCCTCCCATCTCAGTGGGTTTATAGCAGGCAAAGCAGTGAAGACCTTGGTGGCAGTCTTGGTTAGGCCACTTGGCTCTATTCTTTCCCCTTGGCGTTACTGTGTGCGCACATGCACACACGCACGTGTGCAGTTCAGAGGCCAACTTTCAAATTGGTCTTTGCCTTTCCACTTCATTTGAAGCAGAGTTTCTCTGACGTCACTCTGCTGTTGTTTCCTGAGCTTCTGGGAAATTTTGTCTCTGCCTCCCTTCTCACTAGCAGTGTGCTGAGATTACAGAAGTTTGTCATAGCTTCTAACTTTTAGATGGGGTCCAGGGATCAAACTCGGGCACTCAAGCTTGAGTGCCCCTTTGGCTTTTTGAGACAGGGTCTCACTCTCCATAGCTCAGGCTGCCCTTGAACTTGCAGTCATCCTCCTCCCTCAGCCTCTGGAGTGTTTTGGTTACAGGTGTGTAAATTCCAGATGCATGTGCCACTTTGTTCATCTGGCTTTACATGGCTACTGGGGAATTGAACCTGGCCCATTAGGCATTAGGCTGGCCTGGGATTCACCCAAGCATTTGGAGGCTAAGCAAGAAAACTGTTGCAAGCTTTAGGCTAGCCTGGGCTGCATTGAGTGAGCCCCTGTCTTGAAAAGGTGGGGAGGGGCTGGAGAGATGGCTCAGCAGTTAAGGGCACTTGCTTTCGAGGCCTGATCGCCAGGGTTGGGTTCCCCAGATCCCACATGTTGTGGTTACCTTCAGTTGTTGGAGAAACACCTCATCAGAAGCAGCTGATGGAAGGAAGAGTTTTTTTTTCCTCAGGGTGGCCTTGAATTCATGGTGATCCTCCTACCTCTGCTTCCCGAGTGCTGGGATTAAAGGCGTGCGCCACCACGCCCAGCTTTTTTTTTTTTTTTTTTTTTTTTTGAGGAAGGGGTTTCTTTTAGGCCTACAGAGTCCAGGGGAAATTACATCATGGCAGAATCAGCCTCACTGCAGCATGTATCATAACTGAGGGACAGCCAGGGGGTGTGGCCAACACCCACAGGCAGAGGGCAAAGTGCTCTTTACACACCTAGTTGGGCTGAACAAAGATGCACCCCCAGTGACACTCCCCTAGCAGGGACCTGCCTGCTGGGGACTCAGGTTGCGAGCTCAGTCTTGTTTAAAAATGCCTGAGTCTGTAGGGTCACACATTCAAACCACCACATCTCGTAAAGCCAGATACAGAGTGGTGCCACTCTCTCTCCCAAATAAACAAAAATAATCCACTTGAACAGGTTTAGATCAGAACCTGCCTGTTCTGTGTGTAAATGCAGCACATTGATCTGTTGTTTCTTGTTGTGGGAGGTGGGTCCACTATGAAGCCCTGCTGGCCTCAGACTTGGGGTCTTTTCTGCTTCAGCCTCCTGAGTGCTGGGATCACAAGTGCACCCCACCCCTGTAGCACTAAGGTCTGTGTGTGCTTCTCTTATTGCTGTAGGTGACAGCATATTTGGAAACCGGCTAGACATCTGGACAGGAATGACATTGTAGTGGCTTTGTTAGTGGTGTGAGATAGGGTCTCCCTGTAGCCCAGGCTGGCCTAGGATTCACGGTGATCCTCTTGCCTCCGTGTGTGTGTGTGTGTGTGTGTGTGTGTGTGTGTGTGTGTGCGCGCGTTTGCTGGATTGTAGATGTGTACCACTGTACATGACTGAAGAGTGGAGTTCTGCCTGGCTTCTCTCAGAGAAAAGCCCAGCAGTGATAGTGTGGAGATGCTGAGTCACAGACTAGGCTGGCGGTGATGGGAAAAGCTAGATGTGATCATCTACGGTTTGCCGTAGAAACTAGGTTTATATTGAAAAAACGTGATAAAGAGAAATCACTACTGACTGGAATGTGAAGAGACATGTGTGACCTCATTCTTCTGGCCTTGAACAGTATTTGAAAGACCCTTGGGACCCAGGTCTGGACAGAATAGTTGGGCGATGCCGGCTTGGTCCAGTGGGGAACAGGCTGAGAGAGACTGGACAAGGGACTGTTCTGCATGGCTCCCGTCACCTTCTCTTCCTCCCAGGTGTGGACGTGGAGGCAGCCAAACGGGCTGAGGAGGAGCTGCTGCTTCATGACACAAGGTGCTGGCTGAATGGGGGGGCCATGCCAGAGGCCCGGCACCCCCGCACCGGGGCCTCTGCCCTGCATGTGGCCGCCGCCAAGGGCTACATCGAGGTGATGAGGTGAGCTGTCTTCACGTCTTGTCCTTTACCCAAGGCTGTGTGTTAGCCTCTAAATCTAACTGGACCGTCAGTTCTGCTGTATAGTCTTTCCACTGTCATTCAGTGCAGACATTTTTGAGTTAGTGACTTTTCTTCTTGGACCCATGTATTACTTAGAAGTGTGTCCTTAATTTAAAAATACATGGCATTTTTTCTAGTTACCTTATTACTGATTCCCTGGCTTGTTTATGAATAAGATTATGGTCAAATGAGTTGTTTCTATTTTTTTAAAGTTTGTATTTTAAAAATTATTTCTGTGTGTGTGTGTGTGCGTGCACGTGCGTGTGTGTGTGTGTGTGTGTGTGTGTGTGCACTAAGATTAGAGGTAATGACCCACCCACACATAGTAGAAAATAGGTTTATAAGCTGGGCTTCACCCGGGAGGTGCAGGCAGGAAGAGCAGAAATTCAAGGTCATCTTCAGTTACATAGAGTTGAAGACCAGCCTGGGCTACAGGAGACCCTGTCAAAAAACAAACCAGCTGGGCATGGTAACAGAAGCCTTTAATGTCAGCACTGGGGAGACAGAGAGGTAGGAGGATCTCCATGAGTTCAAGGCCACCCTGATACTACATAGTGAATTCCAGGCCAGCCTAGGCTAGAGCGAAACTCTACCTTGAAAAACAAAACAAAACAAAACAAAAGGTTCTTTGTGTTCACATCACAGTATTTATTTTTAATATTTTTATTTATAAGCAGAGAGAAGGGGTAAACCAGGACCTCTTGCCAATGTGAACAAATTCCAGATGCATGTTCCACTTTGTTCATCTGGCTTTACGTGGCTACTGGAGAATTGAACCCCGCCCATTAGGCATTGCGAGCAAGCAAGTGCCTTTAACTGCTAAGCCATCTCTCCAGCCCCGATGACAGTATTTCAGTCTGTGGCAGTGTGCTTTCTCCCTGGGATTGTGCCGTTGAAAGCTGACTGGCAGGGCTCCCCTTGCTTGTTCTCTCAGGTATTGTGAGGGTGTTTTAACGTGCCCTGCTACTCCTGTGCACTCAGCCTGCTTTTCTGAATAGTTATGACAACTTTTAGTTCAAGGCTGGTTTCCTTGCTCCATGTATATTTCAAACATTAGAGTAAGTGTTCCTTTCCAGTCACTCTCGTTCCTTTGTCTGTTTTTGGCTGAATTTCCCCTTTCTAGTAGAGTAGCTTCAGGTCTTATTTCAGCTCCACAGCTCTCTTCTGTGATGTTGTACTTTATTTTGGGGAATGAAAACAGAGTTAAAGCTGGGTACGGTGGTACACGCCTTTAATCCCAGTACCGTGGAAGCTGAGGTAGGAGGGTGGTTATAACCTAGACAGGAGGATCGTCTCAAGTTTGAGACTAGCCTGGTCCAGGCCAGCAAGGACTACAGAGTGAAACCCTGCTCCAACAAACCAGAACTCAGGTTGAAGATGTAGCTCAGTTGGTAGAGTGCTTGTCTAGCATGCATGAAGCCTGGTTCTGCTGCCACTGCCTCTGCACCTAGCCATCCCAGTGGGAGAGGCAAAGGGGCAAATATTTATCCCCTTTCTGAGAACATTCCAGAAGGGGCATGTATGTATCACTTACTGCTGAGGCAGAGTGGGCCAGGAAACCCCGGAGTTTGGAGGGAAGAGTTGTCAGGAACAGGTGCATTGACCTCTGTGCAGTCTGCTTCTACTTTGCTCGGGCACAGAGCAGACCCAGGACCTCACTCCAGTTCCCTCTTGTCCCACACCGAGTCTGGAGAATTCCTGGACTTATCTCCCTGACTATCCCCCACCCAGTTTTAAGGTTGTTGATTTTATTTTTATTTTGTTATTACTTTTTTGAGATAGGGTCTCACTCTAGCCTAGGCTGACTTGGAACTCACTCTCTAGTTCCAGGCTGCCCTTGAACTCACAGCGATCCTCCTACGTCTGCCTCCTGAGTGCTGGGATTAAAGATGTTGGTTTCAGTATTATAGTAGTAATGGGTTTCTCACCGCTAGCATTACTGACGTTTAGAGTCAATCCTGTGCTGGAGAGTGGACATTCTTCCCAGCCCCTACTTACTGATGCTACTGGCACCCACCCCTGTTCCAACACAAGGGATATCTCCAGATGTAGTCCACGCATGGGTGTGTAGGTGTGACTGCTGAGGACTGCCATTCTAAGTCAGCTCAACTTCTGAGTCGGCCCCTTTAGGGGTCTTCACAGGCTTGGAGGTCAGTGGAGCCCTGCACTCACTGTCTCACCTGCCACTGCTGCTACCTCCAAGCCTATGACCAGAGTCCTTGAAGAGCACCAAATTCTGAGGTCATCTGTTAGGCCAGGGTTCAACTTTAGCTGCTGGTCCAACATTTCTCGGGGAGCTGCCAGTCTTGGTACTATGGTCACAACACACAGGGCCAAATCCATTTTAGCCCTTGACACCAGCTTTTCTGGCCTAGGCTGCTGCTCCAGGCTGGCTACGACCCTGAACTCCGGGATGGAGATGGCTGGACACCCCTACATGCAGCTGCTCACTGGGGTGTGGAGGATGCCTGCCGCCTGCTGGCCGAGCATGGAGGGGGCATGGACTCACTGACCCATGCGGTAAGGGCCTCCACAGGCAGGGCAGGATGGGGGACAAGGCCTCTGCATGTCGGATCTTCATCATCTGCTTCGTCCTCTCCCTGCACAGGGGCAGCGTCCCTGTGACCTGGCTGATGAAGAAGTGCTGAGCCTTTTGGAGGAACTGGCCCAAAAACAGGAAGACGTGAGTCTCAGCTCCATTGCCCCTTTTCTTGGCAGCTGGGAGGGAAGACACCCCAAGGACTTCCTCTTCCCACCTGGAGGCACAGTTCTAGGGAGAGCTGTGAACAGGGTCACAGCTTCCTACCTGTCCATTGGGGAACTAGACTAAGGCTGGGCCCTCAGTCCCAGTTGTCCCCCAGCCAGCACTATTACTTGGGAAATGGAGAGTGAAGGAGTGGCCTGGGGTAGAACCCCATTGTTCAGTGAGGTGGCCCAGGCGTTGTAGCGCAGTCAAGGCCCTGGAGCACTTAACAGGGAAATAAGTCTTATGGCATGCTGAGGTGCCGGGAGAGACAGGGGCAAGTGGCATTCCTGGTGGCACACTGCTATGCCAAAGAGACAGATAGCCTGGGACATGGTGCCCTCTGTCACTGCGCTGGGAGTTGTGCCTGAGGGTGCCTGAAAGGAGACAAGCAGCCAGATCTCCAGACTTGGACTGCCAAAAATGGAGCAGTGTCCTGGGTGTGCTAAGGGTTAGGGAAGACGAAGCATGTCACCTATTCTGGGGTGAGAAAGACTCCTCTAGGGATGAGACTAGACCAACGAAGGTGGCTCCCATGGGTCCCTGGCAGCAGTGCTTGCCTGTGGCCACTCTATGCAGTTGGTCCAGGGCACCTCTTCCAGACACTGGTTAGCCAAGCATGGGAGAGCTTGAATAAGCTCTGGGTCCTGTGTACCGCCAGAGGACCTGGCGCAGGGCGTGGCCAGCACAGCTGTGAGGGTGGCCCTTGAGGTGGAGAGGGCACAGAGGGGACCAGCCAGGGGACCCAGGAGCAATTGTGTGTTCTACCCTCTCCAGCTGCTCCCTTCCCTCCTTGTAGCTTCGGAACCAAAAGGAAGCCTCTCAGAACACAGGCCAGGAACCCCAGCTGCCCTCAGGCAAGCACAGACGGTAAGAGAGGGGCCCAGGCTGGGGTGTGCTGGAGGCACCTCCAGGCTCGGGCAAAAGCACCTTCTTGTTTCCTTAGGAGCTCTGTGTGTCGTCTGAGCAGCCGAGAGAAGATCTCCCTGCAGGATCTGTCCAAGGAGCGCCGGCCTGGTGGGGCTGGGGGGCCCCCTATTGGGGATGAGGATGAGGGAGAGGAAGTCCCCACAGGTAGGACTACAACCTGGACTCCTGGTTCAGAGGCCTAGACCCCTGGGTCTTGAGGGAGGAGGGCTGGATCGATCCCCAGATCTCGGAAGCAGCTGTATGTTGTATCCTCCCTCTGCTCATTCCACAGAGCCATCCCCCACAGAGCCAAAAGTCCTCAATGGAGTGTCTTCCCCAATGTCACCCAGCCCCAGGAGCCCTCTGGTGAGTGACTACCTGAGGTAATTTGAAGCTTGCTTGGGGTGGGGTTACCTTAAGCCTTCATCTCAGATTGTTGGGATGGGTGGCTTGGCTCCCAGATGCTTGTAAGCAAAGGCTCTCCTATTCCAGATGTCACCCCTTCCCCCTTGCCCATGGAGATGTTGTTGGTTGGTGTCCTCCCAGGGTTACATGTATGGGCTCCGAGGAGAGGGATTCTGGGTCAGTAACTGAGAACTTCCCTCTCTCCCAGCTGCCAGAAGAGGTCCCCTTCTCCAGACGCTTTGGCCTCCAGAAGACAGGCAGCTCGGGAGCCCTGGGACCCCCAGAAAGGAGGAGCACCGAGGCAGCCTCTGTGGCCGGCTTGCAGCGCTCAGCCTCCTCTTCCCGCCTTGAAGGGGCTTCCACTCAGGTGTGTGCTGTGAAGTGGGCAGGGTCCAGGTCTCGGCCACGGGCAGGAAGTACTTCCCTGTTTCTCTCCTTTCTGCACAGGCCAGGGAGCCCCGTCTTGCCAGAATTACCCCCACCCCTGCCTGGAAGGTGCCAGAGCCCTCTACCCTGTGAGTAGCAGCCCTTGGGATGGGGGATAGGTCTGGTTACAGTCCTGGGAGCATGCTTATTGTTCCTGCCCCACCCCAGCACACTGTCTTAGTGTCACTTCCAGTACATGAACTAGACACTGAAACTCCCAGAACCACAGTGGCCTGGCTTCCCATTGCCCAACTCTGCACCTGCCTCAGTTCCCTGGTTATAATCACAGGGCTCTTGGCTCTCCTCTTTTCTCAGGCCTCCGTGGCCCACCATGACCACCTGGCTATTTGCACAGCCCTCTGTCTCCAGTCTTGTTTGTTCTCTCCAAAGTCTCTCCATGCACCACACTCACTGCTCTTACTCTGTTCTGCTTAGTGTTGGCTCTGTACGGCAGACATAGCCAGTTTCTGTGGTGCTCTGTGGCATCTCCTGTGCCTGGCACAGAACTCCAGCTTGAGCAGTATTTGCTGAATGAACGAATGTCCTCTTACAGGCGTGAGGGTGCCAAGCCTCCCCCCATGGATCACTCTGCTCTGTCTTCCGGGAGGGAGTCTGGATCCCCAGTGAAGCCTAACGTCCCTGCAGCCTCTGCAGCACCCTTGCCCGACTCCCGGGACCGGAGGAGGTAAGGAGACCAGGGTAGGAAGTGCTTGCCCGGGAGAGAACTGCAGTGTTTGAGTCAACCCAGGGCCAGGCTTCCTGAGGGATGTTCGTCTGGGTCTGTGGGTCTGTGGGTGCTGGAATGTGCTGTGCCTGAATGAGCCCCTTCAGAGTGTCCCCATGGAGCTCTGAGTCCCGGATACTCCACTCAGGTCCTACCAGATGCCGGTGAGGGATGAAGAGTCTGAGTCCCAGCGGAAGGCTCGCTCTCGCCTCATGCGGCAGTCGCGGAGGTCCACACAGGTGTGTGGGGTGGAGAAGGGGTCTGGAGCCCGCAGCACTCCCGGCGAAAGGGCTCTTGAGTCCTCACCGACTTCTCTCGTGCCAGGGTGTGACTCTGACCGACCTGAAGGAAGCCGAGAAAGTTGCGGGGAAGGCTGCAGAGCCGGAGAGCCTGGTGCGCTGGGGCAGGTGAGGGGCAGTGGCTAGAACCAGCTCACAGGTAGGTTCTGATGACTCTCCTCCTGGCAGGACCCGTCCCGGAGGCCAAGAGTCCCTGGACTGGAGAACTCTGAGGGCCCTGCCCAGAGAGGTGAGGTCTGCTGTCTGGGGAGTCATCTCATGGGCTCTCTCCCAAGCGGTCTTCCTGCTAGGCCCCGCACCCAAGAGGGAGCCCACCCCCACCTTAGACGGCCCCTCTAGAGGTGCCTGGGCTGATTCCCGCCCGTCCCCAGCAGAGGCGCCCGACGGGCAGGGCCAGGTACCACAGGCAGCCAGGGAGCATCGCAAGGCCGGCAAAGAGCGGCGGGGGCCAGCGGAGGTGAGGGCGCTGGGGAGGACCGAGCTGCTGGTGGAGGGGGACTGGGTGCTGGGCGTGGCTGACACCCCACCCCATGCCCTTCCTTCCGCAGGGAGAGGAGGCGGAGCCGGTGGAGCAGAGCCCCAAATGCAGGTAGGCATCCCCCTGCAGTGGTGTGTGTGTGTGTGTCTCTGCTGGGTCCCTAATGCCCACTCTCCTCGTGCCCAGCACTCCTGATGGCGGCCCCACAGCCCGCAGGCAGCGCTCGCAAAGAGACCTCAACCCAGATCCAGAGCCGGAATCCGAGGAGCCCGAAGGGGGCTTCAGGAAGGTGCGCATCCCACCCACATGCTGGCTGCCTGCCTGCCTTGCTTCTCGGTGGGTGGGTGCCCCTGCTGCTGGAGGCCACGTCCTGCCCTTACCTGAGCCCACGTCCTTTCCCTCAGCTGTATGGTGAGCTGCGCAGGGAGAATGAGCGGCTTCGCGAGGCCCTGACAGAGACCACCCTGCGGCTGGCACAGCTCAAGGTGGAGCTGGAGCGGGCCACGCAGGTAGGGACGGTGGGGCCCTGGGGCGGGGCTTCCGGCCTGACCAGTGAAGGGGGGCTAGTGTGAGCCAGGAGCCTGGGCTGCCCTCCCGTCCTCCCTGACCCCATGCCTTCCTCTGTCCTCACCAGCGGCAGGAACGCTTTGCTGAGAGACCCGCCCTCCTGGAGCTGGAGAGATTCGTGAGTTAGGGCTGCTGGGGTGGGGCCACTGTTCCCAGCCCCTGACCTGACCCCTGGGTGCTCCAGCTACAACTGGCATGTGACCCTGCCCCATGCATTGCAGGAGCGAAGGGCTCTGGAGTGCAAGGCGGCAGAGCTGGAGGAGGAGCTGAAGGTATGGGCGGAGGAGGGAGAGGGGCGCCCTAGACTGCCCCGTGCACCTGGCTGACCTGACCTTCCCTGTGCATCAGGCACTATCTGACCTCCGGGCCGACAACCAGAGACTCAAGGACGAGAACGCGGCGCTGATCCGAGTCATCAGCAAACTGTCCAAGTGACTGCTCCACCACCCCCGTATTTATACAGCTGCTTCTGTCACACGCACCCCTTCCCCCGAGTGAACACGAGTGCCGGCTCTGGGGGAAGTCGCCGAGAAGCCATAATTTCCTTTTGGGACCTCAGGACTGGGAGGGAAGCACAGAGTCCCCAGGAGCCAAGGGGGGCCCTCCAAGGCCAGGAAAGAGGTGGAAGGCTGAGCCAGGTAGGGGGATGTTGCCTAGAGGGGACCAGGGCCAGAGATGGGACCAGGAACGAAGCGAGGACCAAAAAATGCAAGGGATCAGTGGTCAGGAGCAGCGTGGCCGGCCCAGAGGTCCCACCTCACGTGTGAAGCCACCCATCACCCCTTCCCCTCCCCAGCAGGGATCCAGGAATGTGCCAAGAGTCCCACCGGCCTGTGCCAGGTGGGCCTGTATATAGGGTCCATGTGCAATAGGGAGGAACGTTTTCTATTTTTTGCTGCCCCCTCCTCACCAATTGTCTGGGGAAGGGGGAGAAGGTATTTTTGAGACAAAGCACAGGCACCACAAATAAAAATCGTGACATTGCCACTCAGTGACTTTGTCCGCAGCAGGGGGTGGGATGCTGCTTGTGCGCATCTGGCCATTCGGATGGAGTGCGGAGGGTGTCTAGTAGCTTTCTCAAGGTTCAGGGACCTGTCTTGGAAAGTGAGCAGGTGGAGCCAGGCTGGAGCCATCACAGGCAAGTGGGAAGGGTCAGAAGAACCAGCCCCTGGCTCAGATCCTGGAGCTTGCAGCAAGCTGGAGCCTGGGCAGGGGCTGGAGAGATGGAAGTACAGTTCAGAGCACTTCCTGTGCAATCCCCAGACCCCAAGGACCGCTGGGTGTCTCCTGGGGGACCAGTATCCTGAGGATTGCCAGCGCTCATGAAAAAACGGCTCTGGAATCAGGAAGAGATTCCTGCTCAGAGCTGGAGCAGATGCCCTGCCCCCAAGGACAAGCAAGCGCTGGGGCACGTTCGACACACACTCGTGCATGCACTACACACAAGCAAAAAAAAAAAGATAATTCACATAAAAATACCAAATTTAAGCCCAGCATGGTGGTGCATGCTTTAATCCCAGCACTCAGGAGGCATGGGAGGATCACCTGTGAGTTAAGACCACTCACTCTGAGGCTAATTCCAGGTTAACCTCGGCTAAAGCAAGACCCTACTTCAAAAAACAAACCAAAAAAAATATATATATATATATATATATATATATATATATATATATATATATATATATATCTTCAATGCAAATACATCTGACTGGTGGAGAAAGGAGGGACAGGGAGGACTATGCAGAATCGCCCGGGGAAGCCTTAAGGAAAAGCCAGCACAGGCTGATGAAGGGAAGGGGCCGTATGTATAGAGAAATATCTTCTTGAGATCAGAGCCACATGTGTAAAGGCTCTGGCTCTGAGACGGGCCACACCACCATGTGTGTCAGAATTTCTTCTGATCCATGTCAACAGCTTCCTTGGGCTCCGTTGAGAATAACAGCTCGGGGGAGGGATTGGGCCATGGTGATGGTGAGGACTAGTCGCATTCCGGGAACATGACATGAAAGCCATCATGTTCTAGGTTCTTCCAGCCACTTATCTGGGTCCCAGCAGCATTTCAGTCGGCAGTCCCAGCCTGGATGGTGGGAGCATGAGGAGACAGAAGTGGTCTGGGTAACCGCATTTTTAGCTCCTCTATTAGGAATGAGAGGCAGCGCTGCTGCAGTAATCCAGCAACTCAGAAGGCTGCGGCAGGGGGATGGGAAGTTTGAGACCAGCTTGAGCTACATAATACGTCCCTGTCTCCAACAAAACAGCCCTGTCAGAGGTGGCAGCTCAGGCAATGGTCAACCCCTACAGCGCCAGGGAGTCCATGGACCAGCCCCTGGCTGCAGGAAGAGGGAAGCAGAGGCCCTGAGGCTGGGGGTCACAGGAAGCCAGGAGATGTGGGAAGGCGTATTCGAGGTATGCAGTGGCCCCTGCTTCAGCAGGAAAGGTGACAGGCATCAAAATAGCTGAATTGAGGTACCCGGGCTGTCACCAAGGCTGGCCAACTTTGGTCTGGCTATTGGAAGGCGCCATCTAGTGGTCCAGATAAGAACTGGACTGCACAGGTTGACTAGGAAAGCTGATGAGATGGGAATGGATATTATGGGGATGGGAGAGGGGAGGTGTGGAGGAGTCAGGAAAATGACTTCCTTTTCAAAGGAATGTTCAGTCAAAGTGAGCAAAGCAGTGCCCATCAGCCATCCCATTAGTCAACACAAGTCGCAGGGCTTGCCTGCATATAAAAGGGTGGGTGGGTGCTCCAGCAAAGCAGCGGTTCTCCATAGCTGGACCTCTGATGCCGGAAGCTAAACAGACTTCCCAGTGCGCCTGTGAGCTGGGCCAGGAAGGCCGAGAAAAGCTAGAGCCGGCGGAAGCAATAAGTGTAAAACCGGGGGTGGGTGGAGATGTGAGGTAGTGAAAGAAAGACTCCTGAAGTGTCAGGCGACAGTGCTGAGGGCATGGCGGAGCCTGGGAACCCCTGGGAAGACTGGGCTAGCCTGAAGGCAGGCTGGCGGGTGAGAGGAAGCCCAAGTCTCCCAGATTCCTTTCCTGCTATGGGGCGCGGCTGCGGACAGGTGCCTGGTAGCGGGTCAAGGAGGGGACGGCAGGTGACACAGCCTGCTCAGAGGAGGCTGTTTATAGACTGGGCAGCTTATCACAATATTGGCACGGAGCTCCCCCAGTGCTTTCCGCAGTGTTTCTAACGCTCCGCCCCTTCCCCACCCCGGCCAGGCTGCAGTCGTCCAGGACCCTTGGGTTCAGTGCCCACCGAGTGGTGGAGACCAGGGCTGCAACGGGTGGGCGATCCTTCAGGGGAGCCTCTAGTGGGGGGACCCGTTCTTCTCCTCCAGGTCAAATGACTTCCATTTTGGTCTCGCCTTCCACCTTCTTCTTCTGCTTCTCCATCACGGCCTCCAGCTCCGACACTTTCTCTTTGTCCTGGGGGAGCGAGGTGGAGAGCATGAGCTTGGCATCCTGAGCCTCCCTCGGCGCCCCTCGCCCGTCCCAGCCCCGCTCACCTCCAGCAGCGCACGCTGCACCGTGACCTGGCTGTACACTCGCGCCCCTTCCTCGGGGCTCACCGCCCGCAGCTCTTCCTTTTGCAGCGAGAAGAGCTGCGCGCCGGTCAGCACGCCCAGCGCGTCCACCGTCCTGAGACAGCAGGGCCAATCACAGCTCAAGCCCTCTCAGCCCCGCCAATCAGATCGCAGCCCTCCCAGCTCTCGCGAGGACCGATCCCCGCCCGCCGCCGCGCCCGCACTCACCCGGAGCCAAAGCCCTTGGCCTGCAGCCAGGCGCGCACCTCCGCGGCGTCCGAGCGCGGGCTGAGCTGCGGCTCCGGGGCTCGGGGACCCGGGGCTGCGCGGCTGGGGCCCGAGCGACCCTGCGCCAGGCGCGCCTGCAGCTCCTCGTTGATGCTGAGCATCTGGGAGAATTTCTCTGCAGGCGGGACACCGGGAGGGAGTGCGCACTCAGGGGCGAGGGTGCCGAGCCTCGAGAGTCCCTGCCTGGAAGGTGACATCTCGAACAGTCCCCAGCCACCTCTCTCTCTCTCTCTCTCTCTCTCTCTCTCTCTCTCTCTCTCTCTCTCTCTCTCTCTCTCTCTCTCTCTCTCTCTCCCCTCTCGTTTTTTCGAGGTAGGGTCTCGCTCTAACCCACGCTGACCTGGAATTCACTATCTAGTCTCAGGCTGGCCTCAAACTCACGGCCATCCTCCTGCCTCTGCCTCCCGAGTGCTGGGGTTGAAGGCGCGCGCGCCACACCCGGCTTCACTCACCCTTCTCGCTGGGGTCCAGGGTGTTGAGGCTGTCGCAGCTGTCCCAGTGGGGCCGCACCTGAGCAGGGACCGGCGCTGGGACCGCTGGTGGAGGAGGAGGACTTCCATTCTCCTAGAGGGGAATGAGGCGAGTTCCTGGTTCAAGAAGACGACTTCCAGCCCCCCACCCCCCACATAAACATCTCAGCCCCCAACCCCTCACCTCCACCAGGACCCTCCACACCTCTCTTCTTGTCCCTCATCCCTAAGAGCTAGGATATGTCGCACCCCCTACGTCTCCTCCTGGCTCACCAGGTTTTGGGTAGAGCTCTGGCTGCGGCCCACCCCGGATCCAGGGTGCGGTGTTAGGATATTATAAGGTACATATCCCTCTTGGCCCCATTGGTCCCGAACCTTCCACCACTTGCGCCTGTCATCCAGGACCTGGATGGGGTATAAGAAAATTCAGGACCTGGCTGCGCCTAGGTTGGATGGGCCAATATTAGTTCTACGGACCCCGCTTCTCTAACCTCCAACACATCCCGCTGCTTGACCGACAGCTCGCTGCTATTTCGGGCCTGGAAGTCGTAATTACACAAAACCCACTTTCCCGTTCTCTCCTCTTCCAGCTGGGGTTCAGCTTCCAGCTCTTGATCCTGGTGACTGGGGAGAATTGGGAAGGGGTTGGAGATAAGGAGGCTACAGGCCTTGCTGGTCTGGGCTGTAAGGTGTTGGTGTGAGGTGGGGTTAGAGCCAAGCCAGGGGCCAGGTTAATATGTTAATATAGACTGGAACTTGGAATGACAGCTTTATTTTTGCCCCTTCTCTTGCCTGGGCACATAGGATATGGGCACTGTTCTCACTTTGTTTAGTCTGGGGACCAAACCCAGGGACTTGTTCGTACTAGGGAAGTGCTTAACCACTGGGTTATATGCCCAGCTCCACGCTTTCATTTTAGACATAATTTTGATTTTGCTTCTATTTATTTATTTTTAGCAGGGTCTCACTGTATCCCAGGATGACCTCGAATTACTCAGAAGCCCAGGCTGGCCTTGAACTCATGGCAATCATCCTGCATCGGTCACCCTAGTGCTGGGATTAAAGCTAACTTGCCAGGTTCATATACTTTTTTTTTTTCTTCCTAGTACTGGGGATTGAATTTAGGGCCTCTCACATGCTAGGTAGGCACACTACCATTTTTATTTTTTTAAGTGAGACCAGTGAGACTCAGAACACATAGTTAGAAATGGCTCCTGGTCTTTAGCATCTGTTAGGAGCATAGCCCATGAGCACAGAACAGACAATTTCTAAAGCCATTATGATGCCCCACCATATTTTTTTGTGGTACTTGGGATTGAACCCAGAGTCTCCTGCATGCTAGGCAAGCACTCTACTGCTGAGCCACGCCTCCAGCTCTCTCTAATGGATGAAAAAAAAAAGTTATTTCACACTGTGGTATAGCCCCAGATCTCTTTTTCTTTTATGTCTTGAGGTAGGATTTTACTAAATTATTCAGGCTGGTTTTGAATTCATTTTATAGTCCAGGCAGGCCTTGAACTTGTATCCTTACCTCAGCTTTCTGAGTAGCTGGGATTACAAGCTTGTTTTCACCAGGCCAAAGGAAGTGCTTTACCACTGAGCTATACCCCCAGTTTATTTCCCTTTATAGAGGGAGGAAACTGAGTCACAGTGATGTCAGTCAGGTCAGGGACCAAGAGAGAGGTATGGCTGGACTGGCCCTGGATGGTCTATAGGGAGTCTCTCTGCCCAGCTGAGCATGGAGCTGGATTTGAGCCCAAGCTGAGCCACAGCCTTGAGCTCGTCACAACCCCCCACAGCATCATAGATGTCTCACCCTTCCAAGAAGGGATCGTTATTTCCAGCAAAGAAACTTGAGACTAGAGAAGGTGAGTAAAATGTTGGAGGCGCCAAACCCAAGATTCAGAAACACCCAGGCAGAGGAAGGGGGTCCTGCAACACCAGGAAGCTTGGGGGACAGTTGGCTCTTGACCCCCAACAACAGAGAGAGACCTCTGCTCGAATCAAATCAGGCCTACCTGTGCAGGGGAGAGGGGGGGTCTTCAGGGCCGCGGCACCCCCTGTGTGTGGGGTCGGCAGCTCCCAGAATGCTGTCTCTGCTGAGACCCTCTGCCTGGGCCCTTACACTCCCTTTCATGTCCGGATTCCGATTCCTTGTTTTGTTCGCCTCCCAACTCACATTCATTCCCTCTACTCAGCCCACACCTTTCCTAAGATGCCTAGAGTTCTGGACTCCATGAACTTGATTCCCTAGCACTTTCCTCCCCAGGGATCTAGACAGGAGTCCAGGTCCCAAGCTTTAATTTCTGTAACTCTTTAGCCTTCCAGTCTGCATTCAATATGATTTTATTATTATTGATTTTTTTTGAGGTAGGGTCTTGCTCCAGCCCAGGCTGACCTGGAATTTACTTTGTAAGTCTCACAGCGATCCTCCTACCTCTGCCTCTCAAATGCTGGGGTTCTTTAATCCCGGCTTAAGTGGGTTTTTAGACTAGTTTTCTTTCCTTCTGGTGGTACTGTGGATTGAGGCCATGACCTCATACATGCTAAGCAAACACTACCACTGAGCTACATCCCTAGCCCTAATTTTATATATGTGTATGTTTGTGTGTGTGTGTGTGTGTGTGTGTGTGCGTGTGTGTGTGTCAGGAGAAAGGTGCACATACATGTGTGGACGTGCCAGAGGACAGCCTTGGTGTCATCCTCAGGAAGCATCTAACTTTTTGAGGCAGGGTCCCTCATTGGCCCAAAGCTCACCAATTAGGTTATACTAGCTGGCCACTGAACCTAAGGGATTCTGTCTTGGCCTCCTTAGCGCTGGGATTACAGGCACACACCCAACATTTTATGTGGGCTGTGGGAATTGAACTCAGGTCCTCATGGTTGCAAGGCAAGCGCTTTACTAACTCAGCCATCTTCCCAGCCCTTAAACTATTTCTTTAGAACCTTTAGGAAATTGGATGTCCAACCTATCAGGGGCCCAGCACTTTTAACTTTTCCAGAACTTTTTTTGTCCCCCATCTCTTGAAATCTCAAGGCTGTTTCTGAGGCTCCGGAATCCCAAGTGCCAGACCTGAGTTCTTTAAATGAATAATTTCCCAGCCTCTTCTCCCTAACACCCAGTTCTCTGGGAACCAGATACAGCTCTTTCCCCGTTCCCAGGCCACCACAATGGGTGCTTCCAGCCTTTTGAGGGTACAGAGGTCCAAGCCCTCAGATATATCCCACTCCCAAACCCCTTCCTCCCTGAGCTCCAATCATCCAGGGCTCCCTTCCCACCTCCCAGGAGCCTGACTCCGCCCCCTCCCTCCTAGCTCCTCCCCCATCCCCGCCCCGCCCCGCCTCCTCACCACCTCACCCACCTGCAAAGAACCGGGAAGGCGGAGGAGAAAGACAGGAGGAGAAAATGGGAAGAGGCTGAGTCAGTGCCAGGTCACCCCAGGACGCAGTCCTCCCGGGCCCCCCTGCCAGCCCTGGAGCGACACTTACCCATTGACAGCGACCTGGGGTGCGCTTTGCTGCGGAAAGTAACAAGAGTCTGGGGTCAGGCAGGCCGCACCCTGTGTGACCAGGGGGAGCCTAGGGTCCCCCCAGCACACCTCTCACCTGCCGGCGCCGCCGCTCGTGCTGGAGCTGCTTCTCCACTGGGTCTTCCCAGGCGCGGCCCTGCGGGTCAGTGGCCGGAGGCTCCCAGCCGCTGTAGAACTCGGGGCTGTATGGGGGACCCTCCTCCGAGGGCAGCTCCACCCTGCGGCCAGGGACCAGGTGGATATTCATGCCGATTTAGGCTCCGTCATCGGCTTCACAAAGTTTTATTTATGTGCAAGCAGAGCGAGAGAGACAGAGAAACAGGGCCTCCAGCCACTGGAAAGGAACTCCAGATGCATGCACCACTTTGTGCATCTGGCTTTATGTGGGTACTGGGGAATCAAACTCCGGTCCTTAGGTTTTGAGGATAAACGCCTTAACCACTGAGCCATCTCTCCAACTCAAATTTTTATTTTTTATGAGGGGTTTTGCTGTAGACCAGGCTGACCTAGAACTCACTTTGTAGCCCAGGCTGGCCTTGAACTCACAGCGATCTTTCTACCTGTCTTCCCAGTGTTGGGATTACAGGCGTTGAACCACCATGCCTGGTTTCCAGGGATTTATATCCATTGTCACCCATGTGGGGGTCTCAGCTCATTCCCTAACCCGAACCTTCAAACTCACCCTCCCATCCATCTCCAAATTCACAGGTCACACTTTCCATAAGTCCCCCACCCTGTTTTTTTTTTTCGAGGTAGGGTTTCGATCTAGCCCAGGCTGACCTAGAATTCACTATGTAGTCTCAGGGTGGTCTCGAACTCACGGCGATCCTCCTACCTCTGCCTCTGAGTGCTGGGATTAATGACGTGCACCACCACGCCCGGCAATCCAAGTCACCTGAACCCCCTGCTGGACTTGATAGCGCTAGCCTGGCCTCATGTTTTGTTCCAACTCGTCTGATTAGGCCTTAAACCACTCTGCTATCTATGTTAATTTCTCTAATCCTAAAACCCGCCCCCTCCTCAATTTCTTTAGCCACACCCACACATCTAAGCCCCCCCCCAACCCTCCATTCTCACACCCTCTGCCCTCCAGCCCCTGTCCTCACCCTGGGCGGGTCCACGAGTCCCCCAGCGAGGTCCAGAGCGTGTTTTCACGAGGAGTGACATTGTCCCGTAGCAACGCCACGGCTTCGGAGGTCAAATGCGGCCGTCGCACGCTGCTGGCGAACTCAGGGCCCCCAGATGTGTTCACAATCTGTCAAACAGGAGGACGTGCCATCAGACCTTCTAGCCCTCTAACCCCAGTTCTTCCCCAGCAAAGGAGGGAGGCCCTTGGGGAAGAGGGGGGCTAGCAGTGGACCTCACCATCTGCAGAGGTCCGAACAGAAAGTGCAGGAGCTCTGGAGAGGAGGGGTTGGCGATGTTACCACGCAGCCGGGCCTGGGGACGAAAGAGGACTTTGGCGCATGGACGATGGGTGTCCCCTCACCCACATCTAGAAGCCCGGTGATGGGCGCGTCCTCACCAGCAGACTGAAGGCATACTTGATTTTCTGAAGCACGTCTGTGTATTCAGCCTCGGTGGGCGGCTTGGCCCGCAGAGTCAGCAGACCCTCTGTGCGTATGATGGTGGGGGGAGACAATCAGAAAAGGGGTAGACAGACACCCAGATAGATGACCATAGGGAAGTCAGATCTGGCTGGTGGCAAGAGACCCCGGGGAAGAAAGGATATTTGGAAGTCATCCGAGGGGTTGGGGTCCCATGGGGAGCTAGCTCCCTTACCCCCAGCTCCACGGCGACGGGTCCTGCGGCCGCGTTCACGATGCTCCAAAACTCGCGTGGCCTCGGCTGACTTTTGCAGCCTGGACACGAAGCTCTCCACGTCGTCGAAGACGTGGTTCAGGATATCCTGGGGGGGGGTGTCGAAGGAGGGGCACAGATGGCTCTCCTGAGTCCCAGACCCTCGTCTAAGTGAGGGCTCTGAAGTCCAGAGTACGTGGACACCCCTCCCTAATCCCCGACCAAATCACACACCACACCCCTGACCCCCAAGACTCTGCCATCACCCTTAGAGGTAAACCCCCACGTCGAAGCCTAGCACCCAGTCAGCCAGGAAGAGGAATTCCATATTCCCTTGCCCCAAGCCATGCCCTAGACTTGACTGATTTGGGAATGTCCCCCAACCAAGGTCCAGCCCTCGCCTGCCCGGCTCACCACATCCCGCTCAGCCTGCAGACCCGCCAACTCCGGACCTCGTGGGCCCAGGTCTGGCGAGGTGGGGCCTGCGCCGTTTGCAGGTCTCCCCACCTCGGGAATGGGTTCCACCTGGGGCCGCCCACGGCTCGGGATGGGGTCCACGGTATTGATCACGGCACGGACGGACGGGCGGCGCTGCAGCGGCGGGGTCTCGGCGACCGAAGGGCCGCCACGCTGCAGCTCTTCCTGCGTGGCCCTGCGCAGGGGCAAGGACAAATTGAGGGGTCCAGGAAGGGGACACATGTTTGGCTTAGTGCGAGAGACTTGAGGCTTGGAGGGTCGAATGGTAAAGACAGGGCGTCTCATAAAGGAAAAATCCGGGGTCAGGCTTGGTGGTGCACTCCTTTAATCCCAGCGTTTGGGAGACAGAGGTAGGTGGACAGCTGTGAGTTCGAGGCCAGCCTGGGACTAGAGTGAATTCCACGTCAGCCTGGGCTAGAGTGAGACCCTGCTTTGAAAAAAAAAAATCTTGCAGACACAAAACGGCCTTGATATTCATGACTTCTAAGCGTCTGATACTACCTACACATAATGGGAGGAAAAGATGATGACACCTCAATTAATGATGGCCTCAATGAATCTCTATTTTGATGAAACAAAATAGAGGTTAATTGAGAGGGGGAGAGACATGGGGGAGGGTGGGGAGGCAATCATAATGGTTTATGATCTATAATTATGGCAGTTATCTTTTTTTCTTTCGAGGTAGGGTCTCGCTCTAGCCCAGCCTGACCTGGAATTCACTCTGTAGTCTCAGGGTGGCCTTGAACTCATGGCAATCCTCCTACCTCTGCCTCCCGAGTGCTGGGATTAAAGGCGTGCGCCACCACGCCAGGTTTATGGCAGCTATCAATAAAAAATAAAAAATTATGTCATATGCGGAAGAAAGAAGGAGAGGCTAGGATGTGCCAGAGTGATTTTGTCTGGAAGGTACCGGATAAGTAAGACCAGACCAGGGCCGACTTGACCCCATTCTGCTCGTTTCTCAGATAAGGAGACTGAGGCCCAGAGAAGTAAAACAGGCTCCAGAGACCAGTACCTTCCCGGGATTTTCTTTCCCTCCCCCTCTCCCCCGGGGAGTCGAGCCCCCTCACCTGAGCGCCGCCGCCCTGCGTTCCCCGCGCCCAGAGCGGTAATTGTGCAAAGCCCCCTGGATGTCCTCTCGGATCAGCTCCGCCTGTCAATCACGCGGTCAGGTGGGGTTTCCAACGCCCCACCCACTACCCGCCAAGGCCACGCCCCTCCCTGATCTCCAGAATGTCCACCGGAGCTCTTGGCCGGCACCTGCACCCCACCCTCGCACGTACCGTGCAGGGCCCGCATCCACCCACACTCACCATCCCAAGCCACGCCCCCTGCCCTGACCCCGCCCCCAGCCGCTCGGAGCTCCGCCCACTCACCCCTAGCCGAAGGCCCTGGAAGAAGTGCACATCGGGTTGCACGCGCTCGGGCTCCTGGCACACCAGGAGAAGCAGGGAGCGGCTCCTGCCGGGTGGTGTCACCGCGTCGCAGCGCACGATGGCGCCCAGTGGGTAGGACTCCAGCTCCTCCTGCAAGGCGGGGTGGGGGGGATGTTAAAGGGTAAACAGAGGCCGAGACCCCCAATATTATAGCAATGACTCCCTGGGTGCCCAGAAGTGGCTATATAACCTCCGGGCGTGGTGGCGCACGCCTTTAATTCCAGCACTCGGGAGGCAGAGGTAGGAGGATTGCCATGAGTTCAAGGCCACCCTGAGACTACAGAGTGAATTCCAGGTCAGCCTGGACTAGAGTGAGACCCCTACCTCGCAAAACCAAAAAAAAAGGGGGGGTTATAACTAGCACCTCTTTTACTTTATTTTTATATTTACTTGAGAGAGAGAGAACAGAAAGAGAATTTGTGTGCCAGGGCCTCCTGCTGCTGCAAAGAGTCCAGATGCATGAACCACTTTGTGTTTTAGTTGGGTACTGGGGAATCGAACCGTGGCCATCAAGCCCTGCAAGTAAACTCTTAACTGTTGAGCCATCTGTTCATCCTAGTATTTTTTTTGGGGGGGGGTGCGATAGGGTCTCACTCCAGGCTGACTTGAAACCTGGAGCTCACTCGGTATAGTCCCATCCTGGGGTCTGGAACTCACAGCAATGGCTACCTCTGCCTCCCGAGTGCTGGGATTAAAGGCTTTCGCCACAAAGCCCCACTCTACTGGGTGGGCGTGGTGGTCCACGCCTTTAATCCCAACACTCTGGAGGCAGAGGTGGGAGGATCCACGTGAGTTCAACACCACTCTGAGACTACATAGTGAATTCCAGGTCAGCCTGGGCTAGAGTGAGACCCTACCTTGAAAAACAACAAAAATAAAAATAAATAAATTAATTAAAAGGCCACTAGGACCTTTGCCAAAGTTCCCAAAGGAAGGACATTTAGGAGCAAAGATTTCCACTCAGACCTCAGCCCAGCCACCTGAACCCTGGTACCTTGGAGACTGGATCCAGCAGTGTGACATGGCCAGGGGACACTCGCAGCAGCATCTCCTGGGCCCAGACTCGGCCCTGGCTGTCCATGACGGCCAGCTTCCTGGAGGCATCTTCGACGGTGTGCACGCCATCCTCCTCGCCCAGGCAGAAGGTTACCAGGTGCTAGAACGGCACAAAGGAGGCAGTGAGTCTGTCCACGCAGGCTCAGAGCACCTGCAGTCCGACTTCCAGCCAGAACCTGAACACACGTCTACCAGGAACCCTTCCTAAACCACCGCCACCACAGGCTCCGAGCTCACTGCCCTCAGGGTCTCCTTCAGTGGCCAATACTAGGGGCTGGCTTCTCACCCAGACTGGGGAGGGGGGCTCTTCCAGGCTGGAGTATATCTCATTCCTCTAAGTGCCTGCTGTGGTCTGCATGAGAGCACATGGCGCTCTTTCCTATGCTATCTGGACCCTGTCATCCCGAATTCTGGTTGATATGTCCCTGCGGCCAGCACAGGGGATGGGTCCAAAGGAAAAGATATGGTGGAGCTGTGGTCTTTGGCTTTCTGTCAAGGTCAGAGGCAAGGAGGAGGAAGTCAGAGGGGCGAGGGGGAGGGATGAGTTTCCTACAGTGTTTTTTTCTGCTTGATGGTCCAACTGCATTCAAAAGCCCTTTCTTTCCAGGTCCCACTTCTCCCCAAGAGATCCCTAAGGAAACACAGACCCTAGACTCACATTAACGTGATACTGGGATACATCTGCCATAACCACAGTGGAGTAACGCTTTCTCTGCTCTGTTGGGGAAGGAAGATTGCATCCAGGGGTCAGTCCCCAGCCTCCTCCCTTACAGAGTCCTGATTTTGGCCTCCTCTCTCAGACCCAAAATCCAGACCCCAATCCTTCTCCCTCACACCCAGGAGTCCAGACTTCAACCTCACTCAGACCAAAGAGTCCGAGTCCTAGCCCTCCTCCCTCATACCCAGGGGTCCAGACCCCAGCCCTCCTCCCTCAGACCCGGGGGTCCAGACCCCAGCCCTCCTCCCTCAGACCCAGGGGTCCAGACCCCAGCCCTCCTCCCTCAGACCCAGGGGTCCAGACCCCAAGCCCTCCTCCCTCAGACCCAGGGGTCCAGATCCAAGCCTTCCTCCCTCAGACCCAGGAGTACGGGCTCCAATTCCTCTTTCCCCAACTCTGATTCCAAGTTCCTTTGGATCCCAGGCTCACCATAGATTGACTTGGCACTTGGCTTGGGTGCAGCCTCTGGGCTGGTGAAGAAAAAAGAGGGGTGAGAAAAACTCTAAGAACTGAGGATGGACACTACACACATGCTGGTCAAAGCTGCAAGGAGCTCACGGGGCGGATAATGGGGAGCCGTGGAGCGTTTGAGCAGGAAAGGGCAGGACAACACTGGTGTTTAAGTCTGGGGCAGGAACTGGGAATTCCTCTGCAACGCAGGCCTGGGTTCAAATCTTACTCTCTTAAAAACTATTATTATTGAGCTGGTCAGATGGCTCAGAGGTTAAAGGTGCTTGCTTGCAAAGCTAGAGGGTCTGGGCTCAATTCCCCAGGACCCACGTGAAGCCAGATGCACTAAGTGGTACATGTGTCTGGAGTTCATTTGCAATAGCTGGAGGCCCTGGTGTGCCCATTATCACTTTGTATGTGCCACTTTGTGCTTCTGGCTTTAAGTGGGTACTGGCGAGTTGAACCCCAATTATCAGGCTTTGCAAGTACTCTCCTTTAACAACTGAGTCATCTCCCCAGCCCTCTTTTTCTGTTTTTGTTTTATTTTATTTTTTTGAGGCAGGGCTGCGTGTATCCCAGCCGACTGGCCTCAAACTCACTTTTTTTTTTTTTTTTTTGGTTTTTCGAGGTAGGGTCTCGCTCTAGTCCAGGCTGACCTGGAATTCACTGTGTAGTCTCAGGCTGGCCTTGAACTCACGGCAATCCTCCTACCTCTGCCTCCCAAATGCTGGGATTAAAGGCGTGCGCCACCACGCCCGGCTTTCAAACTCACTTTATAGTTGAGTCTGGCCTTGAACTCTCCTTCCTTTGCCTCCATAGTACTGGGATTACAAGGTCTAGGTCACCATGTGCAGCTCTGGGTTCTAATCTTCTGTGCTACTTCCTTGCCACAAGACCCTGGACAGGGGACTTCATCTCCCCTGCCTCAGTTTCCCTTTCTGTAATATAGCATCTACTTGATGAGGTACTGGACAAATTCAACCCAGTGAGGCAGTATTTGATAGTTTCTTTTAAAATAATTTTCATTTATTTGGAGAGAGAGAGAGAGAGAGAGAGAGAGAGAGAGAGAGAGAGAACGAGAGAGAGAACATCCACACACCAGGGCCTTTAGCCACTGCAAACAAACTCCAGACATGTGCCACTTTGTACATCTGGCTTTATGCGGGTACTGGCGAATTGAACCTGGGCCATCAGGCTTTGCAAGCAAGCACCTTTAACCTCTGAGCCATCTCTCCAGCCCCCTTGGATAGTTTCAATAATAATGATCATCCCGATTATGGTGATGCAAAAGGCTTAGCACACAACTGTTGCTCAATAAGTGGAAACCGATACAATAGCGTCTGTAGCAGCTGGAATAGGCAGGGAATGACCTCCTTCCCCTCCCACCCAGGGGTCAGGCTCTTCCCAGACTAACCCTATTCCCTGTTCTTCCCGTTTCCTCTTAGGTCACCATCTGCAGTCATTCCTGAGGTGTGTTTGTTTGTGAGATAAAGTCTCATGCAGCCCAGACTGGCCTTAAACTCAATACTGAGCTTCTCATCTTCCTGCCTCGACCTACCCAATACTGAGATTACAGGTGTGCACTATCACGCCTGGTATATGCAGTGCTCAGGATTGAACCCACGGCTTCCTGAATGCCAGGCAAGCACTCAGCTGACTGAGTTACACCCCCCAGCCTCTGTAATAATTCTTAATTCCACATTTCCAAGGAAATAACAGAAGCTCAGAGCTAGGACGTCAAGGTTGAGTGGGGACTAAGGAGTCCATTCAGCCAAAGCCTTGCCCTTTCTCCTTATTCTGACAGTCAAATGTCGCCATGATTTGATTGTCTCTGTGCTGGAGAGTTCATTACCTCCCCTGTTCTGATGTCAGCGTATCTTTCTTTATCTTTTTCTCCCTCTTCGCTCCAGGAGATTTGCATCCACAGAGCTCTGATCTTCTAGCGGAGGGCCAAGGCTGAGTGCCCAGACAATGCCACTTGGCAAGGGGGGGTTTTCATGGAGTGCCTGCCGTGAGGACATTCTGCCAACCCCTATAGATTTCATTCTGACAACTCTCTAAATTGTCCCTTGTCCACAGATATTTCCAGGAGGTGGCATGCCCCTGCCAGAGTCACACCCCTGCTGAATATGAGCCCTCTGTCTTCTCCCAACCACTGACTGGCAGGGAGGGGAGTGTCCAGAGCCTGGGCACCATATCTGTGGGTGTCGGGAAGGTTTTGAGGGGCAAGGGGTACTTACCCTGTGGTGGTGCTCATGGTGGTGAGATGAGGTGCTGATGCCCACCTGGAGGTGCCCTGGGAGCCAGCAAAGGGGTGAGCACCTGACGAGGCTGCGGGGATATAATCCTCACTCAGACCTTCTTGAGACTCAAGCCTCCTCCCTCAGACCCAGAGGTCCAGATACCAACCTTCCTCTCTGAAACCCAGAGTCCAGAACTCCAGCCCTTCTCTCTAGTCCTCTCCCTCCTCCCTAAGATCTGGAAGTGATCAGGCCTCCTCCCCCAGACCTGATGTCTAGATACTGGCCTACTTCCCTCAGAGGCAGGGGTCCAGGCACTAGGGTTCCTCCCTGAAACTGGGATCCAGAACCCAGCCTCCTCCCTCAGACCAGGAGTCAGTTCAAGCTCCAACCCTCCTCCCTCAGACCCAGGAATCCAGACCCAAGCCCTTCTCAGACTCAGGAGTCCAGACACCAACCCTCCTCTTTCAGACCCAGGAGTCAAAACCCTGGCCCTCCTCCCTCATACCCAGGGGTCCAGACCAGAGCCCTCCTCCCTCAGAGCCAGGGGTCCAGACCCCCAGCCTTCTTCACTCACCCAGGGGTCCAGGCAGGCCCCAGCCCTCCTCCCTCAGACCCAGGGGTCCAGGCCCCAGCCCTCCTCCCTCAGACCCAGGGGTCCAGGCCCCAGCCCTCCTCCCTCAGACTCAGGGGTCCAGACTCCAGCCCTCCTCCCTCAGACCCAGGGGTCCAGGCCCCAGCCCTCCTCCCCCAGACCCAGGGGTCCAGGCCCCAGCCCTCCTCCCTCAGACCTGAGAGCCAGGCCCCAGCCCTCCTCCCTCAGACCCAGGGGTCCAGACTCCAGCCCTCCTCCCTCAGACCCAGGGGTCCAGATTCCAGGCCTCCTCCCTCAGACCTGAGAGCCAGGCCCCAGCTCCTCCGCAGCAGCTCTGAGGTCCTCACCTGCCGCCTCTGTGCCCGGGCTCAGCTCTCAGCCCTTCTCTTCCTCAGCCTGGGCTCCTCCTCCGGCTCCCTCCCAGGCCATGTGGTTTCTGCATACCTGAGCGCTCAGCTGGCACTGCCGGACCGAGGTGGCCCAGGGGCGGGGCTGGCACACCGTCCCCAAGCGCGGGGGCTGGGCTGGCTTTAGTGGAGCCCGGAAATTATGTGTGTCCGTTGTAACAACAGGAATAATCACAATGATTTGATGTCACACTTGCTCACGCGTCTGAGCTCCTCCTTCAGTACTCCAAGGAGTCCTCCTCAGCCCTGGGTGGAGGGGGTGTTTCCACTGGATGGTGAGGAAGCACGGGCAGAGGGGTCCACTCTCTCCAGGGCCAGCATCTCAGCTTGCACGGGGACACCTCTGTCTCTCTGGCCCCTGCGCTCCACTGTCCCCTTCCCTCTTTCTTGGGAAATCTCGCTTGATACTAAGGGCTAAGTCTAGCTTCCTCAAGAGGCCAATAGAAAGGCAGATATGGTTTGCTCACACCTGGAACCCCAACACTTGGAGCATCTGAAGAGGGAGGATTTCCTACGTTCAAGGCCAGCCTGGGGGAGGGGGGTTGGTGGAGAAATGGCTCAGTGGTTAAAGTGCCTAAGGACCCAAGTTCAATTCCCCAGTACTTGCATAAAGCCAGCTACGCAAAGTGGTGCATCTGGAGTTCCTTGGTAGTGGCTGGAGGCCCTGGTGCACCCATTCTGTCTGTCTCTTTTGTACCTCTAAATAAATAAATCAATAAATATTTAAAACAAAAGAAGGGGGCATGGCACCCCTCAGTGGCAGCACACTTGGGCCAGGAGAGCCAGGCTGGGTACTGGGATATCCATGGTCCCCTGCCACGGGGACTGATCCAGACGACTCATGGAGGAGGATGTCGGGCTGATTGGGGATGGGGAGGGGGGGCGTTGGGAATTGGGGATAACAACTCATTGTTTTCCCGCTGAATAATGTGACTCATTATGCTCAATAAATATATATATTTTTTTTTAAAAAAAAAAAGAAGAAAAAAATAATAAATAAAACAAAAGAAAACCTCACCAAGGCCAGCCTGGAGAGTCAGGTCACACCACCCATAGTGACTTGGGCTGGTGTGAGACCTGTTTCCACCCCCCCCACACACACACAAAGAATAAAAGTCTGAAGAGGCAACTCGGTTGGAAAAGCGCTTGCTTTGAGTCCCTAGAACCCATATGCAAATACTGGGCATAGTGACCTGCACTGCCTGCCAGCCTAGTCTCTGGTGAGCTCCAAGCCAATAGAGACCCTGTCTCAAAGGAGCTGAACGGTACTCCCCAGGAGGTCGTCCTCTGGCCTCCACATGCATCTGAATACACAGAGTGCTCCCCCCCCCCTGCAAAAAATATATAGATGGCTGGAGAGATGGCTCAGTGGTTAAGGCGCTTGCCTTCAGAGCCTAAGGACCCAGGTTCAGTTCCCCAGGACCCACATGAACCAGATGCACAAAGTGGCACATGCATCTGGAGTTCATTTGCAGTGGCTAGAGACCTTGGTGTGCCCAAAGTCTCTCTCTCTCTGCTTATAAATAAATAAATATTTTTAAATTTATTTGCAAGGAAAGAGAGAAGAGGAAAAGGAGAAGGAAAAAGAGAAAGTGTGGGTTGGCCAGGGCCTCTTTACTCCTGCAGATGAGCTCTAGACGCATGCACCACTTTGTGCATCTGGGAAACTCAATGTGGGCTGGCAGGCTTTGCACCTTTAACCCTGAGCTGTCTCCCCAGCCCCATCTGGCTGTTTCTTAAACTCCAAACCTTGGCCTACCTGAGAGCCTTTCCCTAGCTCTTCTCTACCTGGAATTGTCTTCCATTGGCTACCTTCCCTTCCAGGTGTTCTCTCTAGTCACACCTTCACAGAGAGACCTAGATGACCACTGATTGATAATGACTGCACCCCTTCCCTCCCCTTCTGTCATGGTTTGATCCAGGTGTCCCCCACAAACAAATGGATGCATCCCCAGTGATCAATCCTCAGCTGATGGCAGTTTGGGTTTGACAACCTCGATGGAGCTGTGTTGTCAGGGGCGGGCTTATGGGGTTCTAAGCCAGCTTCCCCTTGCCAGTGTTTGGCACACCTTCCTGCCACTGTTTGCAGTGCTGTGGCGGAGGTGATGTCCACCCCTCTGCTCATGCCATCGTTTTCCCTGCCAGGATGGAGTCTCCCCTCGAGTCCATAAGCCTAATAAACCCATTCCTCCACAAGCCGCTTTTGTGGGTTCTTTCTGCCCAGCAACTAGAAAGTTGACTACAACACCTTCCTTCCCTCCCCTTCCTCGTGGTCTCGTTCCTTTCTCCTAGCTTTCATTTTCCCCTGAGGATTTTTCACTTTAGATACGTCATCTGTTCATTGGGGTTACTCTGTGACCTATTTGAATGTGGGCTTCAGCAGGGGAAAGACTGTGCATACTCAGACCAGCACCTTTCTCCCATAGGTTACATAAGGGAACACTCAGGACACTACCTGTGGGAGGAGGGGTCTGGGCTCACCCTGAGCAGTCAGGTGGGTGGCCAAGGTAGTTAGAAGCACAGGAGGCGGCTGCAGGGCGATTGCAAGGCAGAATTTACACACCGGGTCTTGCACAATGTTTCTCTCTTTTGGCTCCTGCACTGTGTGTTCCTGTCATTTCCGTGTCAGGAGCACTCATGAGCTCTCATGTCTGTGTGAGGATTTGCAGGAAGCAGCCTGCTCCAGGAAGGAAAGAGCCCTGGCTCAGAGTGGAAAACCAGTCCCAAAGAGCCAGGGGACTTTCCTCCAGTGTAAGGTGAAAACTGTTCTCTTAGAGTTGCTTGGTGTCAGCCAGGGGCTTTCACGAAGGTCTGAGGGTGGGTGGTGAGAAAGTGTGGACCCCTGGGTCTGAGGGAGGAGGGCTGGGGCCTGGACCCCTGGGTCTGAGAGAGGAGGGCTGGGGCCTGGACCCCTGGGTCTGAGGGAGGAGGGCTGGGGTCTGGACCCCTGGGTCCGAGGGAGGAGGGCTGGGGTCTGGACTCCTGGGTCCGAGGGATGAGGGCTGGGGTCTGGACCCCTGGGTCCGAGGGA
>PVHP010011684.1:0-26724 GCA_004024765.1 Zapus hudsonius
AGGAGGAGGAAGGGAAGAGGAGGGGGAGAAGGGGGAGGAGGAGATAGTGGTTACAGAAGGTATGACTTAATGTGTCATTCCTGCTTGGGGACCACTGTCCCCCGCATGGTGGCCTCTGCAGGATGTCCATCAAGCCCTCTGGGGCAGTCTTTTCATGAGACTTGAGATGAGATGATACTAACCAGGACTTTTGAAACATTCTTCCGGTGGGCAAGAGATCTGGGGACAACCCTCCTTCAAGCATTTCCCCAGGAACTTCTCCAAGCCAGCAATAATATTACTCCAGAACCACCCAACCTTGAGGAGAAGTCCTGTCCCAGAGTTTGGAGAGCTAGAAGAAGAAAGAAACGTCCAAGTTCAGAGGGCAGCTAGCCCTTTGCTCCCTGTGAGCTCTATTTATCTCCCTTAGATTTCCCCAAATGCATGATATTTCTTTTTTAATTCTCTTGTTTTAGTTAAGAAGAGGAGAGGAGAAGCTCAGCTTACATTCTGACTAATTAAATTAGATCCAGGCACCAGACAGGAAGTCAGTGGAGGTGTCTCAATGCGGCCATGTATTCTCGACCCTGCGTGAGAAATACATATCTCCTTTACCCTAGAGTAACTTAAATAAGTAGCCAATCCCAGGGTTCCTTACTCCATGGGAAGCAATCTTCTTATTCCTGGAGGGGTTGACTTTCCCACCAGCCTTGTGACTTTATCCACTGTTGAAAAGTCACCTCCCATTGTGAAATTCTGCTCAGCTGTGACAGGTCTTTGGGAGAGATGTGTCATTTTATGGTTAGTATTTGCGGTATATTTTATTGTTGGTGTTTGTGTTATATTTTATTCTTAGTATTTGTGGTATATTTTAGTGTTAGTATTTGTGGTATATTTTATGGTATTTTGGTATATTTTAGCTGATACACCTGTGGTCATTGGTGTTTCATAAGTGTGACAAAATAGTTGAATAAAACAACAGTATCTTCAGCAGTTTCAGCCCACGCTTTCTTGGCACTACTGTCTTAGGTCTGAGGCAATACCAAACATTAAGGTGGCAGGAGGACCTGGTGGACATACTGGACAGAAACAGAGACACACAGAGAGAAGAGGATGCAGAAAAGATGGACCTGTCCGAGGTAAACAGCCCAGTGATCCACATCCAACTCTCGGGCCCACCTTCCACAGTCACCACAGCCTACCAGTAGTTGAGGAGTTATGAACCCAGGGGTGATTAATGTATTGATTAGTTCAGCACCCTCATGATGCAGTCACCTCTTGAAAACACAAGCTCTGAACACTGCACTGGGGACCAAGCCTTCATCGAATGAGCCTTTGGGGGAGGGGAGGACATTTCATATTCAACCATAACACAGCCTTCACAAATAGGCTGGATCTGTAGTTCCGTGACACATGGTTCAGAAAACCCTGAGCTGATCTGAATATTGCTTGAGATGTCATCATAAAGCTGGCTTGATGACCATATCCATCATTTTCTCAACAAACTGAGTACCTACTATGTGCCAGGCACTGATTAGGGCCTGGAAATACAAAGATGAGACATAGAAAAACCAGACATGGCCAGTACATTAGTTAGGATTCTATAGTGAGACTGAATCCATAGGATTCCCAAGAGATAAAGGAGAGATTTAGTAGGGAGATTGAATCCCATTAGGGTGACAGCTACAAAGAAGTCCTCAACAGGTCGTCTGTAGGCTGGAGATCCTTGAATGTCTATTGCCTGGCTGAGTCCAAGGTTTTAAGTCTTGGAACCAGGAAATCTGGTGGCAGAATCAGTTCCAGGCCAACAGTCTGAACTGCCAGGGAGAGACACCACTGGTATAGGTTTCGGAGTTCAAAAGCCAAGAGCCTAGAGTTCTTACGTGCAGGGCAGGAAAGGCAAGCGTGCTCCAGCTTTCAGAGGGAAGATACCCATTTGGATTCTGTAAAAACTCTCTCTGGGTCCCAATGGAAATTGGAGGTGTCTACTCACACTAAGGGGGAATGTTCTCCACCTAGTCCCCCAGGCTCATATGCTAACCTTCTCTGCAAGCAAACTCACAGACCCCCAAAATAATGTTTTCCCATGATACTAGATGTTCTTAAATTCAGCCAGGTTGCTACCTGAAATGAACCATCACATTTGGGATCATGGTGTCAGTAAGAAAGTTACTAGATGAGAAAAGGCTGGGAAGATGACTCAGCAGTTAAAGGTGCTTCCTTGCAAAACCTGCCAACCAGGTTCAACTCCCCAGCCATTACAACAAGGAGCAAATCACATGATGGCAGCGTGGAAAGGGAGGTGTGATGGATGAAGAGAGCTTAGAGAAAGTTTCCCCGAGGAAGTGCTCCTTGAGCTGAGACCTGAACACCCACAACAGGGAACAGAGGCAGGGATGGGAACATGGGAGACCTACAGCTTGGTGACAATGGAGACTAGGGAAAGTCTCACAACACCCTGCACTAGAGAAAGGATTGTTTCTAGACAGGTGGAGACCAGATGACAGGGGCTGGCTCCTAGGCCGGTGGATAAGAGGCTATGTTCCCTACAGTGGAACAGGGCAAGAAAAACAAGCTGATTTATAGGAAAGGTTCGGTGACTCTGCCAGATGTAGAGTTGCTGGTCTAGCACTGAGAGAAGCCAGTGCTGGGACAAAATGCCCGTGACCTGCAAAATGAAGCTTGAAGGTAGGAGACCACCTACCAGCTCAGGGGTGGCTCCAGGCTGGATGGAGATCTCCCACTGTTACTAACTACTAGAGGAGACCACGACACACAAGGGGAAAGCCAGGCAGGGTCGCCAAGAGGAGCAAGAGTCCATGACATGGAAGGGTGCTGCCAGCTCAGGGAGTCCAGCTCTGAGCCTTGGCTTCTTGGACATAGAATCTCTGATGCCTCAGGCAAGAGCTGCATCCTCTTAGAGGTCAGGGCAGAAGTCACAGTCAAGGGCTGAGGAGGAATGAGAGGTGAGGCCCCCAGAGTCCTGTTCTTCACAGGCAGACCCTGGGACCAGCAAGTGGTTAAAACGTCCCAAAAGAAACTTCCTGTCAGGCAGGGAAAGAAGGCAGGGAAGGGGGCAGGATCAACAAAGGTCATCTAAGCAAAGGCCTCCAGGGGCTCCAGATTGGGCCTGCAGGGGACCTTGGGTGAGTCATTGTAACTTCAGAATTGTCCCAACTTGCATTTGCAAGCAAGTTAAAGGCACTTGCTTGCAAAGCCTGCCACCCTGGGTTCAATTTATCAGTACTCACATAAAAAGCCATATGCACAAAGTGGCACAAGCGTCTAAAGTTTGTTTACAGGGGCAAGAGACCCTGGCATATTCTCTCTCTCTCTCTCTCTCTCTCTCTCTCTCTCTCTCTCTCTCTCTCTCTCTCCTCTTTCTCTCTCTCTCTCTCCCTCTCTCTCTCTCTCTGCCATAATTATTTTTAAACTTGTTTTGATTTAATAGGAACAATCCATTCATGTTTCAAATCAATATGAAAAATGATTTAAAAATTAATATAGTCAAATGAAAAGATCTGACTCTTTAAGGAAGGAAGGTGTGATGATTAGGTTTTGTTGTCAACTTGATCTTTTTAATAATCGTGGGTGGGTCTCTGAGGATACTTACAGGAAGGTATCCTCTCAGTAGGGGACAGGATGTAAGGAAGCTCAGGAGAGCTAGAAATTAACATCCCTTCCTGGGAGGGCAGTGCAGGAAGGAAATTCCAGTGACTCAGGAAGCCATTAAGTCTGGAATAAGGTTGCAAGACCTCTTCCCTAAGGCTATAGAAAGGGAAAGGAAATTTCTCTCCCCTTGCCCTCCTAACCTGTTTGCTGGTGTGTGGTATTGGTGATGGATTTCTCTCTCCATGTGAAGGGGAGAAGCCTCTTTTGTAATTATGTAACTTCCCCTGGATCTGTAGCTTCAATAAATCCTTTCCTCCCATAACTGTGCCTGGTTTGGAGATTTATCCCAGTGGCGTGTGGCTGACTACGACAGAAGTTAAAGAACCAGAGAAATGCCATCCTGGAATTAGAAATTATTTTGCAACAAAGTTCTGCTTGATTTGACCATACCTTAAACTGGCCTGGAATTTCTCTGTATGTGCTCTACCCCTCCCCTTAACCTCCCCACATCCTGACTATGCTATCACTCTTCCCTGGCCATAAAAAGACCCAGGCCATCCAGAGGACAAAATGCTAACAGGGCAAAAGAGTTAATGGCTAAAAGTTGTAAAAAAGTTAACTACAGGGAGGCCAAACTTCTCCCCCCTAAGATAAGACAAGAGACGATTTTTACTAAGGGTAGTACTTCCCTGAGAAACAGACAGGGAAAACAGATGCAAAGATAATAGATAAGCATGCCTTAAAAATTGCTTATACTCTGAAGAGGTTATCTAGTTATTTTGACTCACATGGAATTTACAGCTAACTGCACTATTTCACTTCTGTAAGTCCTGCCTAATTGCACTCCTGTTTGATAAATTCCATATTGGAAATGATCTGAGGTTTCGGAGATTTTTAAAAGCCCCACTTTTTCCTTTGTTAGCGGCTGATTTCCTGAGACAGTCACTGGCCAGTTCCTGTGACAGTCACTGGCCAGTTCCTGTGTGCACAAATACAGCTCGTTTCAGTTTGGCCTAAATTTGAGTCTGTGGTCTCTTCTTTGCGTTCCTGGATTCAACAAAGGGATAACAGATTTTGGAAAATTCTAGAAAAAAGAAAATGGTCAGGTGCAAAACATAGATTGCTGACCTTCTATTGGTAACTTGCAAAGGGCACTTGATCATGGACACACTTTCTGCTATGTACCGCTTACACGAGCTCTTCCATTTAGTCCTGATAACAACCTGGCAAAGTATTATCAGTATGAAGAAAATACAGTTTCACTAAGATGATTGGTTGTCTCTGACTAAAAACCCACCAGTGGTTATTTAAGCACAGTAAGTGTATTTTTTTACCTGTGGTGGACAACCTGGGCCTGGTATGGGCTTCACCCTAATCAGGGCCATAGGCTCCTTCTGTGTTACTAATACAGCTTCGATGAGGCTCTCTCCCTTCTAGAGTCCCGGGCCTTCCTTTCAAATCCAAGAATGGTAGTGCACACCTGGATGGATAGGTAGATGATAGACAGATAATAGAAACAGATATGCATATTGTGTGTATATTGCTAATTCTGCATCCTGAGCTTGATCAGAAATCACAAGCACCCAACTACAACAAGTACACCTACCACCTAGATTTGGGGTTGGAACCTGACTCTGGGGAAGGAAGATTTATTTATTTAGGTACTTTCACCCTAAAAGACATTAGTAAGATAACTGGCAAAAATTTAAATAAATGTTGTAGGTTAAAATAGAATTCTATAGCATAGTCAACTCACTGATTTTGGAAGTAGAGGTTATGAAAGAGCATGTCATTGTTTTGGGAAATATGAGCTCTGAAATAATCTAAAATAAAGGAAAATTATATGTATGATTTACTCTCAAATGGAAAGAATGCTAAAACTGAGTCAACTTCACACTTCGAGACTCTGGATGCAGCACATGTTGGAACACTTATATGATTTTTGCATTTTTTCTAGAAGTCTGAAATTATTTTAAAATATAGCTGTTTAAGCAGAAATAACAATATGAACCCAGGAGTCTGAAGATGGCAGGCTGGTGCTTGGTTATTAGAGGTTTACTGGTCTAGGAACACTGGTGTGGGAACTGATGCCCTACAATAAGGTCTTCAACAGCTGGGCGTCGTGGTGCATGTCCTTAATCCCAGCACTCAGTGGGGGAGAGAGGTAGGTGGATCGCTGTATCAGAACTGGCCCTACTTTGTTCAAGGTTGTTGTTTTCCTATTTCAAACACATAAAATGGAGGGGGTCTTTGTGAGGACCTACCCCTCCCTGGGGAGCTATAGGCAATGCACGGTTGCTGGGGCTGACGAGACCTTTTCTTCAGTGGTGTGGCCACAGGTAAGTGCTGGGAAATAACCCCTCAACCATGTTCATGCAAGCAACCCTAACTAAACTCAGGGGGTCAATAACACGAAAAGAAGAAAATGGGCAGGAAAGTATGAGGGGGAAGAAGAAGAAGGCGTTCAGTATGACACAGGAACGAGAGAGGGGAATGGGGTCAATGTGGTAATAGGGATGGATATGATCAAAATACAGACATGGAGGAAATTGTCAAATTAATGAACTCAAAAACATCAATGGAGTCTGTGATGTAGCTCAGTTGGTAGAGTGCTTACCTAGCATGCAAGAAGCTCTGGATTAGCTCCCCAGCACCACCTAAAGCAGGTGTGGTGGAGCAGGCCTGGAATCCCAGAATTTGGGAAGTAGAGGCAGGAGGATCAGGAGTTCAAGGTCATCCCGCTACATAGTGAGTTTGAAGCCAGTCTAGAGTATCTGATGCCTTGTATTTAAAAAATGACATTTATTCAAGAAAATGTGTGAATTACAAACAGGAACCTATAAATCCGAAAATAACAATCAGCCTAGTTCTCGCTGCATTTGCATATGGTCTTTTATGTCTTCATTAAATTGGAACTTGACTATGCTTGTCAAATCTCATGTGCTCTATATGGCTTATGTGTCTCCGCAGCATATCTATCTGTCACTCAGCAATTTTTCACTCAGCATGTTTATAAGCTCCGGTTAGCCCCTGGTTTCTAACAACTACAAATATGCAATTCAGTATTTCAGTAGACTCTTAATAAGTGCCTAATATTCCATCATAGAATGATGGCGTTATTCTCTTCAAGGTCTCAGGTGGCAGAAAGCACAATGCTGCTGTTTTCTTTTTCCTCTGCAAGTCAGGACTCAGCCTCAGATTGACTATCTGTCCGCTGTGGACCATGTCAGCTTGCTTTCATGCATATGAGCCTCAATTTTTCTCAACCTCAGAGCTGAAGATGGACTTGTAGCAGTCGTGTGTGAAAGTACTCAAACAAAAGGTCTCCACTGTGATCAAAGCATGTGGCGACAGCAAAGGCTCTCTTCTAAGTAGAACACTTAAAGATGTCTGTCCATGCCTGGTGTCAGGACCTCAGTTGAGATGAAGTGGAGCCCTACAAAAGGAAAACATAATGTAGGCATAAAGGAGCTTAGAAGCTTGGCATGTTGCATGTGGACTGATCCCCTGAGGTGAGGAGGGGGAGTTCACATACATCCCACCAGCAATTTGATCATCAGTCCCCTCTGTAGCCCCCCAAACCTTAAGAGTATGAAGAAAAGACAACAAGAGCCACCGAGTCAGGAGAAGCCTGAGAAACAAACAGCAAGACCTTCCTCTACTCACATCATTCTTCCCCAGAGCACAGTGGGTGTGCTCATGATGGGGGTGTGCCCATGGGCCCAGGGGTAGGCAAGGACACACCTGCTGTCTCTTCTCCACCAGTCTCCCCACCAAGTTGAAAGAGACCTGGGGTGGGCCCCCATTGGGGCTATAGCGGTGATCATGGCAGGAGGCTCTGGGTGAAGATGCCCAAGGTCACCATCAACATCA
This sequence comes from Zapus hudsonius, assembly GCA_004024765.1. Lineage (NCBI taxonomy): Eukaryota > Metazoa > Chordata > Mammalia > Rodentia > Dipodidae > Zapus > Zapus hudsonius. The sequence continues at coordinate 7,465 of PVHP010011684.1, forward strand.
GAAAGAACCAACATCCCAGCTCTTAGCTGGTCACCACACAGAAATAATGCCCCAGTGGGAGCTAATAGGGAAGGATCGCCGTGCCCATTCTGCCCATTATTTAGAAGTCCTGGGCAATGGGCAGGACAGAGGCAAAGCCCACAGAAGGAGTGTGGATGGGTGCAAAGCATCTTTCTGGGTTAAGAAAAAATGTTCTAAAACTCTATAAGTCATTGAATTATACACTTTTTTAAAAAGGGTGAATGTTACATATGTAAATTATGCCTCCACAAATATATTTCTAAATATTTTTATTTATTTATTTGCAAGCAGAGAGAGATAGAAGAGAGGCAGAGAGAATGGGCACACCAGAGCCTCCAGCCACTGCAGACAGACTCCAAATACATGCATCACTTTGTGCACCTGGCTGTACATGGGTACTGGGGAATCGAACTCAGATTGTTAGGCTTTGCTGGCAAGTGCCTTAACTGCCACACCATCTCTCCAGCCCCAACACATCTATTCTTTCTTTGAAAGCACCTTTGAATGGAATTTTCTTATGAGGCAGAATCTCACTCCATAGCCCAGGGTAGTCTTGAACTTGTGGCAATCCTCCTACCTGAACCTCCTGGGTGCTTGCATTAGAGACACGAGCTAGCATGCCTGGTTTTGAGTGAAAATTGTTAATTGGAAATGTGCCCTAATTTTAATATATAAACAAAGATAGAAAGAGCCAGAATTGGAGGAGTTAGGGATCACCACTAGGGGACCTTTGCATCTGTCCTGTGAGAAGCACACTTTGAACAGCTTTGTCCTAAACGGCAGATTAGACCACAAATCAAGAATGTTTGTGTGCAGGAAGGAACTTCTTACGGCTAGACCAACACAGAGAAGCAGGAATCATTACCAAAGAAATAGTTCACTCTATGAAATGCCCTTAGTAAAGTCCAGAATACTTGGATGCCAATTTTTCAGAATAAAATCACAATTACTTTTAGTTAATTTAAAAATGACTAATTTTGGAGGCCATACAGCCAAGCTTTCCATTAGCTTGCTGGAGACAATGTCTCTGACATGGGTTATGATCATAGGTGACCTTGCAGAATCTTTGCTAAGAACATTGTCTCTTTGTTGGAGCCTGCAGATGGGGTTTAAATGCAGAGATCTTTTGTCTCTGTCTACATAGCGTGTCGTGTCTGCCCCCTTTGCTCTCTTAACCTTTGCGACAGATGTTACTCAGCTGGGTATCATAGTGATCGTTTTAAGACGTTTTATCCAAGAACACAGAGTTCATGGCCTTTCTGAGCTGGTATTTCTGCTATCCCACCCTGATTGCTTTCCTGGCGGCTCAAACACCTAGAGTCCCTCTGCCTTATCATAAGGAATGCCCAGACCAAACCATGAGTCCAGGATGTTTATGCAAGACAATGAGTATCTTCCCAAGCAAAGTGGGTCTCCCATTAACCACAAAGTACAAGACTGATATTTGCACACAGGAGGAGCTTACCTGAAAACATGTCCGGAAGTAGTGGAAAGTTACTGACTAGCATACCCCAGGAAATCAACCAAAGCCTATGAATGAGCCTTTGTGAAAGGGTAGCCTGGTCAGCACTCTGATCACACTGCCTTCCCTCTGCTCATGACTGACCACAGAGCACCGCCTGACTTGTTTGCACATAGAGCTTGGTCTCATTTCTACCTCGTCCATGTCCTAAGATTCCACTGCCTGGTATCAGAATGACTGAAGTCTCTTGAATGAGATGATTCTGTTGGCTCCTCTGAGCAAAGTTAAGCAAACCTGATTCTAGGAATATAGCTGTCTTATTTTAGATGTGACAATGTGACACTTAGACTTGGCCTTTCGTAAAGCACCTGATACAGTGCTGAGCACATGTGCTAAGCCAAGCCTGAAAGCTGTCATTTTATTTCTTGGTTTTTCAAGGTAGGATCTCACTCTAGCCCAGGCTGACCTGGAATTCACTATGGAGTCTCAGGCTGGCCTTGAACTCACAGCCATCCTCCTACCTCTGCCTCCTGAGTGCTGGGATTAAAGTCGTGTGATTCTGTGCCTGGCAAGCTGTATTTACTGCTCAGGGAAAATGGCCAATGTCATGCTTGGATATGAGGTTATGTCTAAAGAGGCAAGGACCAGAGATCAGAGAATAGGTAGATGGAACACAGCAAGTGTCATGGGTCGGCATGCCTCTGGGACAAAGGTGAGTTATGATGGTTTGAATATTAACTTGTCCCCTAAAGCTCATGTTGATTTTAATTTTAGACCATATGGAGAGAAAGAAAGAGACGGAGGTGTATAAGATCCTTAAGAGCTTATGTCAACCTTGAGTTCTTGCTCTCATTGGACTGCATTGGGCACTTTGACAGCATGCTGTCATAAGGTAAGGCTACCACTCACATTGCCCGGTGTCCACTTGCCCTTCCGGTCTTCTGGCTGTCATGATGTAGTAGGAGGCCCTTGCCAGGTACAGCCACCTGACCTTGGACGTCAATCTCATCGCACCATGATTTACATAAACTTCTTTTATAAACAAGTCTTGGATATTTTGTTATAGCATCTGTTCCCATTACCTTCTTACTGCTGGCAAAGAGCACTCTACCAAAAGCAGCTTGTGGGAGGAAAGGGTAGATTTTGGTTTACAGACTCAAGACAAAGCTCCATGATGGCATAAGCAGAGACTGGACATCACCTCCTGATCAACAGGTGGACAACATCAGCAGGAGAGTGTCCCAAACATTGGCAAGGGAAGCTGGCTGTAACACCCTGACTCCAACAATACACTATCTCCAGGAAGCTCCACTTCCCAAACTGCCACCAACTGGGGACCGAGTAGTCAGAACACGTTAAGTTTATGGGAGACACCTGACTCAAAACACCACAGTACTATAAAATGGACAAAGACATGAGCTTTAGAATCAGTAGTCAATTAAGAAGCCAGGACTAGGGCTGCTAGTTGGCACAGTATGTGCCCTAGAAAGCATGAGGGCCCAAGTTTACTCCCTAGCACTCTTGTAAGTGAAGTGCTGGTCACAGTGGCACATGCCTGTGTTCCCAGTGCTGGGGGGAGGGGGCTAACAAGCAGATCCCTTGAGCTCACTGGCCAGCCAGTCTAGTCTAACCAGAGAAGCTCCAGGCCAATGAGAGACCCTATCTCACAAAAGTGAACATCATACCTTAAGTTGTCCTCTGCCTCTAGCCCAAAATATGTGCATGTATACCTGCACATACACACATGCAACCACATATATATGAATAAACACACACACAAGGCCAGGCTCAGGAAGACCCAGGGCAGCTGGAGGCTGGGAGATCAGATATGAGCAGTGAGTAACATGCCCAGGCTCCACCTCAGCTCTGTCACCTGCTCACTGCTGTAACTGCTGGGAGCAACACAAGCTTACTCCAGGCAGGATGAGGACTTCTATCTTCAGGGCATGATCTTAACATGACATGGCAGTTACTTGGAAGATGCGCACTGTCAGCTGTTCTTACTCTTCCAAAATTCACAAGCACCAAGATTGAGAATGGCTTCTCAGTAGGTTTTTTCAATAAAATCAAAGTAGGGTTCTGTATCTTTAAAGCAAAAGAACTGGGCATGCTTTGCAGGCCTATACTCCTGGCACTGGGGAAGATGAACTTGAGACCAGGCTGGGCTGCTCAGTGAAATCCAGTCTCAAAAATAAATAAATAGGGCTGGAGAGATTGCTCAGCCGATAAGGCACTTGCCTCCAGTGCCTAAGGCCCCTGGTTCAATTCCCCAGTACCCATATATGCCAGACCTACAAGGTGGTGGCCCTGGCACTCGTTCGCTGTCTCTCTCTCTCTCTCTCTCTCTCTCTCTCTCTCTCTCTCTCTCTCTCTCTCTCTCTCTCTCTCTCTCTCTCTCTCTCTCTCTCTCTCTCTCTCTCTCTCTCTCTCTCTCTCTCTCTCTCTCTCTCTCTCTCTGTACCTCTCTGCTTGAAAATGAAAAATAAAATATTTAAAAATAAACAAATAAATACATGAATACATAAATAAAACTAGGAAGATACTGAAGGGAAAGAGAAGTTCTGATCATAAATAAGCAAAAAGGAAGTCTTGTCACCAGTATTGCAATCAAAACCCCATCCTGCTTTCCAATTCTCTGTAATCAGATCTATTGGTTGGGTTTGACAGGAAGGGCAGGAACGTAGGCGTCTACAGATTTGGGTTGACGTGGTGGTCAGCCCACGTTCTTCCTCCTCTTCACTGTGCACACAGCACCGATTCCCATCCTGTGTGCCTCTTGTTAGCTGGGAACATCTGCAACACAGCAAAGCCACACACTGGTGACTCAGAGGGTAGCAGTGACACACCGCAACAGGAGCCCAGCAGGAGGCAGGAATACAAAGCCACAGTCAGGCTTTACAGAGAGCGCCTGCCTGCATAAGCCTTGCATTATTAGTGAGATCCTCCACAGCAACCAGAGCTCAAATGACTCAAAAGGCATCTGAAATGACTACTCTGCTTTAGACTAGGGAGGGTGGGGGGAGAGAGGAGAGGAGAGGAAGAGAGGAAGATGATGAGATCTGTCTGGGTCCCACCATCTTACCCCATTTCCCACATTTTAGCTTGGAATAAAGATTGGAAAAGCTACTGTAGGCAACAATCAGAATCCCTAGGAAGAAAGACATGGCTCTACACTCAGGACACACAAAGAATTACTACAGTATCCATGTCCTCGGGAATTTAAATAACAATTGGACACTTTACCAAGCTTGTAAGGTTTGATCAAGCCATTCTCAGATGAGTGTCCACTTATATATACAAAAAGAAGTTTGTAAAAACTATGTCAGGGCTGGGGAGAAGGCTCAGCAGCTAAAGGCACTTGTTTGCAAAGCCTGCCAGCCCAGGTTTGATTCCCCACGTAAAGCCAGATGCACAAAGTGGCATATGCATCTGGAGTTCATTTGCAGAATCAAGAGGTCATGGTGTGCCCATTCTTTCTTCCCCATTCTCTCTCTCTGCTCATAAATGCATAAAAAGGTTATTCTGTCACTTTGATTTTAATAGATAGGAATAACCTAAATGCCCAGCAATAAAGGAGGAAGTTAAATACATTATAACTTATCCATTCTGGAATGCTATACTGCCATTTGGAAGGTCAATTTATTTTTTATTTATAGTAGGAAGAAACTCTGTAAAAAGCAGAAGATGGTGCAGTAAGTGTAGCCTGCCCCTCTTTCCACCACAGAGGTCTCTTTCCATTAAAAAAAAAAAAACTGTTAATACAGGAAACGGAAAAATGTGCACAAGGGAGCAAGGCCTCCCCACGCCTCTGAGCAGGAGGAGGACTCGAGAGGGACTGGGGGCAAAGGAGTAATGCTGGGGAATCTTGTCCTTTTCCAAGTCCTTCCAGAATGTCAATCAATGTTTGACTTTTACAGGGAGAGCGTTTTCCTTTTTTTTTTTTTTTTTTAGGAAAAACATTAGTGTTAATACCAGAAACTTTTAACTTTTATATCTCTTTATTCTTTAAACTTTTGCCATTACAAATAAATAGTTCATATCAGGTAGCTATGGGGTTTATGATAATAGAAAACAGCAGTCACCGACCATATTGCATAAACTCAGTCAACAGCAAGTAGGAAGAGGACACGTGATATTGCAGTGTGGTCCCCTGGGTATGACGCTTAGAAATGGGCCCATCCCCCTGCAAAACATCACGGACTGATGAACTTTTCTTATAAAAAGGAGCTCACACATCAGATATATTTTTTTTCTAAAAAAAATTTCAACATTGTATCATGGGGAACAATTGCTTAAAAAGTGAAATATCTTGAGCGATTTGCCAGTCAACACTTATTCCTAGTAAGCATATTTTTTAAGTGCTGAAAAATTACAATCATTAGAGTGTGTCACGTATTATCAGCTCCACCACATAAAATCAAAGTAGTTTGTAGAAAGTAGTATCACTTTGTTTTGTGTTATTGTCAGTAAAAACTTCCTAATGAAGTTTTTAAAAGAGGAAGGGAAGGAGAAAAGGGAAGGTGGGGAAAGAAGAGGGAAGTGGTAAGAAAAGGAAGGAAAGCCAGACATGGTAGCTCAAACCTGTAATTCCGAGGAGGATGACCATGAGTAGTTCTGAGTTCAAGACCACTCAGAACTATAGCTTCAGGTCAGTCAGCAGGTGAACGTGGAGTGTGCATAAAGGTAGCCACTAGCCCTACTTACTGATTCTCCATATGAGCTTATTTCCAGAAAACCAGAGTTCTGAAGAACCATTCTTTTAGGTTCCACACTCTATTTCCATATACTCATAGTAGATTTATAAGTTTACTCTGAAACTCAGTCATCTGTTTTAAATCAGCACTTCTTATAAACCAGAATTGTTAGGTACATGGAGGTTTTGGTTTAGTTGGTTGTCTGAAGCAGAGTACCATTGTTTTTTTTTTTTAACTGACCAATATTTTTCCTCTTGAAACAGAGTATTTTTTGTTTGTTTTTTGGTTTTTCAAGGTAGGGTCTCACTCTAGACCAGGCTGACCTGGAATTCACTATGTAGTCTCAGGGTGGCCTTGAACTCACAGCAATCCTCCTACCTCTGCCTCCCAAGTGCTGGGATTAAAGGCGTGCGCCACCACACCCAGCAGAAACAGAGTATTTTTGAAGTCACCTTGGATTGGGTTATAATCACTTGTTTAAAAGCGAATTCTACTTAAATTCTACTGTAGCACTTGAAACTTGCCATGTGGCATTTTCTCATTCATTTATTCAATTTTGGATTTCATGTATCCCAGGCCGGCCTCAATCCCCCTAGGTAGCTGAAGATGACCCTGAACTTCTGATCCTTGGAAAGCTTCAGCTTTCCAAGCACTTGGATGATAGACAAGCACACCACCATTAATGCAGTGCTTCGGATCAAATCCATGCTTGCTAAGCAAGTGCTCTACCAAGAAAGATATGTCCCCAGCCCCATCTTTTAAAACTGAAATTGTTAACTTTAATCACACAAGAACACAAGTGGGTCTATTAGCTGTTTCTAAAGAGAAACAGCCATTATTCTGAACTGGTGATAAGCTACTTATTTGACATTATTTTAGGTCTAAATATGTCAGCATCTCTCCTTTGAAGTTTTTGTTCTAAGTAAAACATTTCTTTTAAAAAATTAGCCCAACCCATTGGAGGGTTTCTCAAACATTACTGAAAGTTAAACTATGATAAAGGAAAAAAAAACACCCAAATTAGAGTACAAATATGTGAGCATACAAAAAAAAAAAAAAAGACAAAATGTCATATTAAATTTCACCAGATAGGTGTTTTGTGATGGTTACTACAAGGCCTTGTTCATTTGTGTGTAGACAGACCTATACTTGCATTTTTTTTTTCTTTTATTTTCCCGAGGCAGGGTCTCACTCTAGCTCAAACTGACCTGAAACTCACTGTGTAGCCTATGCTAGCCAAAAGTTCACAGTGATCCTACCTCAGATTCCCAAGTGCCGGGATTAGATGTGAGCTACAGTGCCTGGAACAGCCCCCTCCCCAACACACACACTGCCTTTTTTGATATCGAAAGTAACTCATAATCAAGAAAATAGCCTGACATGAACATGGCTTGTGTGACTTGCAAACTTGAGCAGATCCCAAATGATGCATTAGCATTAACCCAGAAATAACAGACGGCAATTCATAAGCACTTTAAATATTTCACCTTCTTGTACAGAAAGCACTATGATAGCAAAAGGTGCCTTTTTAAAAACAAACTACACCACTAAAATCAAAATTGATCTCTCCCTCCTCCCACAAACACAGACTCCTGTAAGTGTACCTGTTTAAAAATTCTAATTTTAAAATGAGAGCGCTATTAAATGAATGACAAGACAAGTAGAAGAGTTTGGGTAGAATGATTCTCCATAACTAATGTGTTCATAACAGAGGCAACTGAATGAATAGTCAATGAAGAATAACTTCTTATCCTTTGTTTTTAAAATTCTACCTTGTCTTTCAGAGTTGTACCCATTTTACCAGGATACTTAGCTTCAACAGCTACAGAGCAAATACTGAACATTGTGACAGTAAGCGACTATAGTTAACCATTGCTAGTGCAGCCCTGGCTGTGTGATCTCCTGCCATGAAACCCAGTACTTCAGCTATTCATGTAGTGCTAACCAACATACAGTTTCTCTAAGAAAAAAATAAATGAGTAAAACAACATCAGGGATATATTCACAAGATCTCAGTTTCTTAAAACATAAGTATGAGTATATTTATTTCTCTCAAATGAATAAAAGACAGTAATTACACAGCAACAAATATTTTGTTCAACAATGACTTGATTCATAAGCATTTGAAATTTACATAATTTCACATTGATACTTTTATTTTTAAATACAATAAGTAAAAAAGCCCCCCAATAACCAATTTTTATATTTCCTATTTATCCTTCTTTAAAAAGTTACAAACTGAACAGTGTACAGAACATATAAATCGTGTTCAAACTCGAGGTTTAAAATTACTGCTTCCCCAGTATGATTCAGGAAAATTCTCCTAGTGACAAGTCAGTCATAGGTAGCAAAGTAAATTGGAACAGGGTAAAGTAAAGAGACAGGCACAAGGTTGCTGTCTTAGTATTTTACTAATCCTGTCAGTGAAAATGATGATGTCATGAGAAGTAACAGCTTGGGTTTAATGAGAAGAACGGAGCTTGCCTCACGTCCGAGACATGCAATTCAAGTATTTCCTATTTGATCTCAGCTCACTGCAGCAAACTGACTCCAAACACTGATTACTTTCTTCCGTACATCCGCTCAATGTCCGCCTGGTAATGTGTCTTCAGCTCTTTGCGTTTCAACTTGAAGGCATCTGTCACCAGACCAGTTTCAGGTGTCCATGGTTCAGGGCTCAAACGAATTTTTACTGGAATTTCAAATTTTTCCAAACTTGCTGAGATGATGAAAAAAAATCCATACATAAATGAGAAAGTAACAGTCAAAGTTCTTGGCAAACACTCTAACCCACCAATATGACACAATGAACTGCTAAAAAATACTATAGTCAAAAATACTAGTATAAGGTTTTAAATATAATAGCAAACAAAAGGTAACAAATTTTTACCCACAGGAAATGATGTGAATCAACTACGATAGAGGCATACATGAACTATATTTAGATGGGCATCTAATACACTAACGGTTAAGGAAAGGGCAAGTGCCTCCAGGGGCTGGGATCCAAGGGAAAGGAAATGGGAAAGTTTACTTTAAAAAAAATAAATAAAAACCATGAAATAATGGTATTTGCAAAACAAAGGATAGAATGAGAGATCATTATGCCAGAGTCAAAAACTCTCTTGTATTTTGTCTCATATGTGTACCCTAGATTTCATTTTGTGTGTCTCTGTGCAGGGCAGGAAGAGGAGGAAATAGACTATACATGACATGACAGCAGAGAGGAATTTCTTGGGGAAGGAAGGGCAGCAAGAGTGGGAGAGGAGGTGTGATAATTAATACCTGGACAGAAATGCCACAGGGAAACATGCTTCTCCCCATGCGAATAAACTAAACCCACAACAACTACCATATGTTCTAGCTATACGACAGCAGGCCACAGAGATGCTGGCACTACTCACAACAGCCAACACATGAACCCAGCCTTGATGTCCCACAGCTGGGCTACTCTGCTAGATCCTATCTCAAAAACAAGCAAGCAAACAGAAAAGGACAAAAAAAAAAAATCTGATAAAGTATTTTTCCAAAAAAAAAAAAAAGACAGGAGTCAATGACTCCTATCAACATCAATAACCTCTAGAAAAATGCCAATTAGTCCACAAGAAGATGAACTTCAGATGGTTAGAATAAAAATGCTGACAAGGAAGTGGGGGAAAGTGAAACATACTAACACAGTGGTTTAGAAAGTGCCATTTGGAGGGCTGGAGAGATGGCTCAGCAGTTGAAGTGCTTGCCTGCAATGCCTATCTACCCAGCATGTAAAGCCAGATGCAAAGTGGTGCGTGTATCTGGAGTTTGCAGTGGCTGGAGGCCCTAGCGGGCCCATTCATTCATCCATTCATTCATTCTCTCTTCCTCCCTCCCCTTTGCCCTCTCCTTGCAAATAAATTTTTCAAAAATGCCTGAATCACTGGTCATGGTGGCAAACGTCTTTTTTTTTTAAGGTGCCATTTTGGAAAATGTGAAAAAATGATTTTAGAAAGCATCAATTAGTGGTTGCTGAGAAATAAGAAACCTGGGGATTAAAAGAGAAATGGACTGAAAATAGGTAAAGGCTCTCATCTCAAGGGAGGAGGTGACAATGTTGAAAACCCGCCTGTGCTGACTGACGGCTAGAGAACAACCCCACATAGTTGTACATATTAAATGGGTGAGTTGTATGGTGCAGCCATTACTTCATTTATCTCAGCAACAGCATAAAGTTCTTAATGTTTCAGTATTTTACTTTTGTAATATAGGTTTTTACCAAAATTCCATTAATATAATTCAGTATAGCACGAATCTAAGGGTATTTTTTAAAAAAATATTTTATTTATTTTCAAGACAGTACGGATGCACCAGGGCCTTCAGCTGCTGCAAATGAACTCTAGATGAATATGCCACTTTGAGCATCTGGCTTTGCATGGGTACTGGGAATCAAACCCTGGCCATTAGGCTTTGCAAGCAAGCCTTAACCAGTGAGCTACCACTCCAGTACCAGTGCAAGGTTTTAAATTATCTATAAGTGTTAGGAACTATCCTCAAACTAATATATTATAAAACATAACCATAACTGAAATAAAGAACTAGAAAAGTGACTCCATTTAATGAGTGCAAATTTAAATTTTTCACAATCTTCTATAATATATCCAGGTAAAACAAAAACAAATATTTGTATTATATTTAATGTTTTATTGAAAAGACATGGAGGATGATGATGAAGGGGAGCATCACAGGAAATAGACAGGACTAAGCTAGACCTGGACAGAAGGGGAGGATGTAGAAACCCCAGGGTGTGATGGTTAGGTTTTACTGTCAACTTGACTTGTTTACTAATCCATAGTAATCTTGGATGGGTCTCTGAAGTTTGCCTCCAGGAAGGATTAACTGAAAGAAGAGGTCTCTCCTCCAAAGGCAACCCTTTCCCCAGAATGGGCAGCCCTCCAGGAAAAGGGCTGGATATAAGGAAGCTGGAGAAAAGGGGAATCTCTCTGTCTCTTCCGCCCATCTGGCTGCTGGCACGGGTTCTTCTGGTGAGTGTCCTGACTTGCACATGCATCTATCCTACTCAGCTATCCTTTGTCGGCATTGAAACTAAGTTTCCCCAGCATCCTAGCCAGGACTGAAGACCAGGGCTCTCTAGGAAGCCTTCAGGCCCTCAGGGCTAGATTGGGATTGCTGAGGCATCCAGCCACATGGACTGAGCAGGTACCACCAGATCCTTGACTCTCAGACTGCAGACTGCTGGTGTAAGACTGCCATAAACTACTCAAATATATCTTCTTTTTACTATAATTCATTCTATCAGCTCTGTTCTTTGAGAGAACCCTAATACACAGACAGGATGGCCAGTGGGACCTTTCACTCAGAACTAGTAAGGCCAAGAGACTAAACAAAGCTTAAGCACAGAAAGGGGCCAGACCAGAACACAAAGGTAGAGAAAATGAGCATAGTCAAAACACTCTAAACTCCAATTGACATTTCCTGATAGGTTCCAAATATGATAGCTATTATAAATAGTGCCTAATGTTACAAGCATTTTTCAAAATTTCTCATTGATTATCAGTTTGATGGAATATGACTGGGTGAGACTGGTGAACATTATCTTCCAGCTACTAATGATGAAGAATGACAGCAATGCGCCCTAACTGTATAGTATGACAGACTAAGCTGATCAATGTCAGCTGGCTGTCAAGGTGACACTCACCTGAAGCAGCAGCCTCTGAAAGCACTCTCAGGACCTCGTTCTCCATCTCCCTGCTATTGCACAGTTCCTCCCAAGTCCCTGTCAGGCCCTTCTTTTGAGCTAGCTCTGTAAGTTCCTTTTGATTTGGCACAACAAACCCAATGACGTAAGAATGATAACTGAAAAGATAAAGGACATCTTAGCAAAGGAACAACAAATATGCAATGCTACCTAGTGATGTTTTGTAACTTATTCTTTAGAATGTTAAAAGAAAGCAAAACAAAACGAAAAAACCACAAGTGCCCCCTTATCTCATGCAACAGTGCAACTTTAGTTCATAATATATTCCAGGGCTTTGGTAGAATTGACTCTTGACTAAATCCCAACTGGAGGGGTGGGGGCTGGGAATTTGGCTCAGTTGCCTACAAAACCTACCAGGCTGGGTTCAATTTCCCAGCTGCCCATGTAAGCTGGATGCCAAAAAATTTATACAAGTATCTGATCACATGAAAATAAATTATTTTTATTTATTTGAGAGAGAAAAAGTAAGGGCACAGCAGGGCCTCCTGCCAACAAACTCCAGACACATGTGCCACTTTGTATGTCTGGCTTAATGTGGGTACTGGGGATTTGAACTCAGGCCATCAAGGTGTACAAACAAGAACCTTTGATAGCTGAGCCATCTCACCAGCCCCAAATAAGTAATTTTCTTTTTAAATCTCAGAAATTTGCAGGTAAATTCTAAATATGTATGCATGTATTTTAGAAATTCATCTTTGTGAGTTGGGGTAGTGACTCAGTTTGGTTGACTGCTTGCTGCACCAGGCTCTGCATTCCTTGCCCACCCAGCACCGTGTAAATCAGATGTGGTGCTGCACACCTGTAATCCCAGCACTCAGTAGACAGAGGAAGGAGTAGCAGAAGTTCAAGGTCATGGTGGCTACATAGTAAGTTTGAGGCCAATCTGGACTACATGAGGCCCTCAAAAATCAAACAAACAAACAAAAAAACTACCTTTGAATAATCAGTAATTAATGGCAAGAAGTTAAAAAATGAAATGTAATGTAAATTATGGAAATGTGACAAGTCCTGAAATGTCTTTTTTTATTTGTTTTTATCAGAACACACATTGATGGAGGAATTCTGGGCCTGCACCGAACAGATACTATTTTGAAGACTATTAAAGCTGAAGCAAGAGGGCTGCCCTGATTCCAAAACTAGAATATAGCTGGACTATATGGCAAGACCTTGTCTCAGAAGAAAAAAAGTGACCCCGAAGAAATGGCAGAGACATCAGAAAGAAAGGGACTTTTTGGATTTATGGTTATGATTACATGCATACACCCAGCTCTGGAACAACACTGAAGGACACCAATGACTGATTAAAGGACAAAATCACTGATAAAATACAGGGTGCTAAATTCATAAAATCATTACAAATATTCAAAAACCCCAACGCTGAAACATTTCTTGTTTCAAATATTTCAGATAAATGGTATTCAACCTAGAGTTCATCTATAAGTAGACTGCACCACATTCTGTAAATTGATTTTTCTGATACTTCACTGTTACATCAGCTGCTGCAGACAGGTTCCAAGGCTTACCTGTAAAATATGTGGTCAGGATCCCTGGAGGGAAAAGTGCTACATGTACTACCTCCTGCAACCAGGTTCTAATTAGAAATTCCATCACACTTCCCAGGAATGCAGTCCTTGGCTGTCTATATTATCACGGACTGCGATGCTATGAAGGCTAGAGCTTAACACAGCTTAACATGGGACATCCCAGCCCAGCCCAGAGTCCTAAGCAGGTTCAAGGTGAAACCCAAGAAGATAAGGGACTTTCTTTACTGAGACTTCTTTATTCCCCTTGACTACAGACTGGCTTGATGAACCTTCCCTGTGCAGATGGACAGGTGGCTAGAGGTACCAAGGTCTTCTAAAAGAAGATTCCACTTCAACCCTCCATGACAGAGAGATGTCAAATTGAAAACAAAGACACTGAAGAAGACAATTATGGTGGACCATCTCAGGAAAAGAGCCGGGGGCTGGCAATAAAGGGGAGCAGGCATTTGCAGGAAGCAGAGGAGGAGGAAGAGTTTACAGAATCATGTCACCAAGAGCCCTTCTAGGCTGGAAATGCTAAGGGCACACCCACTGCTAAGTCCAGGCAGCGCTAATTCTTTCCTACCTGTTTGCATAGGCACAAATGTTATCTATCAGTGAGAGATTCTTCAAAGCTGCCTCTACTTTCCCCAGAGAAACGTATTCTCCTGCCTGTAGTTTTACAAGGTCCTTCTTACGATCTGCACAAAGAAAGACAGAGAAGGGGAAACACTGAAAATATTAGTAACACCTCTAACATAAAACTGCCCATTCCCTAAACAATTTACTATCGAATTATAAAACCAGGCCCTCATCGTACACAAGTGCATGCATCGGTAAGGCTGCTGTCATCGGGGATTCAGTAGGACAGACAGGAGAAGGTGATCTTCTTTTACAAGAGCTAGTCAGGGACACGGGTGCTAACCTGCCCTGGCAACTCTAGTCTGACTCAAAATAGCAATCAGGAACGGCTTCCAAGTATTCCTCCTTAATTTTTCATGTTCCCCCCTACAGGTTCTTTCTTCCCTGATCCATCAACCAATCAAGGTCCCATATATCTTTAGACATAACCCATGAAGTTCACCCTGGGGGCCTAATTTACATCTCTGTGGTGGCCATGAGGGCCCTTCCCAGCTTGGAAGCTTTTTGGCTTTACTTTCTGCTTTACTTTCCTAAAATAAAACTTTCTTAACTTATCCTTTCGTGTTTCTACAGTAGCCAATTCTTCGTGAGTCTAAAGATGAGAGTTCGAGAGCTTGGGGCATTGGAATGACTATCAGTGACTCTAAGCACTACGTAGACCCATGTGGCACTCAGAGGGGTTCCATCACCCTCAAAACCAGTACCAAGTATATCCGTTCTTGGTATCGATTAAGCCTGGGGTGAAGACGACAAATGCCATGGGCAAGCTCGCATTCCATCTGAGAAGCACAGCACTGCACAAAGAAACGCAGTGCTAACTAAACCTTGCCACTCTCCATGGCCAACCTGTAGGAAAATAATTCCTTCAAGTCAGTCTGAGATGAGGTTTACTGAAGGATGATGAGAGGTATCCAGGTAACAGCACTAAAGCAGGTGGAGAGGTGAATGATGGTCATGTAACAGAGGCGCCCTGAACTGAGCCTCTAGCACTCATTAAAAAGTTTTTAGCAGGAAAGTGGTCTGGCAAAATGTGGACTTACTAATCACATGGTGACCGTGAGAAAGGTTTGAGGGAGAGGATAACCGCATGGAGGTGATCCTCATAGAAAAGTCAGGGCTGATCTCCAAACACAAGGAGCGACTGGATAAAGAGAGTGAGGCCCATTTCATAAGCTTCCTGAGTTGAAAATGGCCAAGAGATATGGAGGTGACTACAGGGAAGTGTCTCATCTCGTGGGCGTCAAGTTAACATGACCAGGACAGAGACATTAACTGAGAGAAACACCCTAAAGGGAGAAGCCGAGGCAGGCATTGACTTGTGGGCTTTCCTTTGTGTTCTTGGGCAGGTTAAGGAGTAAGTCCAGAAAAGCAAACTCTGAACAATAACCTGCAGATGTGACAGAATTCACAAATGAGCAGCTCCTACAAAAATGGGAAAGAATGATTAAGATTACCTAACAGTAATTAAAACTACCATTTTCTGAACAGCTTTTTAGACCTCATAAGTCAAGCCTTTTGAATACCTCAGTCCTTTTTAACCATTTTCACATTCCAGGGACTATGCAACAGCCTTCATCAACATCATACACAGATGTAATACTCTTTCACTATTAGTGAGGCACTGCAAAAACACCATAGAGGAAGCACTCACAGTCAAGAAAGACTAAGCAACTCACCAATAATCTTCAAACAACCATCAGGGTCAAACTCTCCGATGTCCCCAGTACAGAGCCACCGCTGCCCATTTTCATCTTCAAAGAAATCAGCTTTTGTTTTTGCTTCATTTTTGTAGTATCCCATTGTCACATTTGGGCCACCAACAAGAATTTCACCCCTGGGATGTGGCTTATCAGTGTTAAAATATCCACCTAATAAACCAGAGCAATTGAGACTTCATTCACTATTTTATCCCTAGCTTATGAAAATCCAACTATGGTTAAACAAAACTGATCAATATAAAACTAGAGGTGAAATTTCAGTTGTTTAACAATAAATATTTAGTTTTTTAAGCTACTATTCCAAGAAAATATTATATTCCAAAAGTCAACATGAAAATAATAAATTCTATTATTTTAAAAACTATAAACACTACTTGAAACATAGATATAATATTAATGAAATGATAAAAGTATCCAGTTATGCATTAAATAACCAAACATCTCTTTTTATAATTTTTATTATTTTCAAGCAGTAAGGGAGAATGAAAACAGGTGCACAGGACACTGCAAACAAGCTCTGGAGGCATGCACCACTTTGTGCCTCTGGCTTTACTGGGGAATTGAACCTGGACCCACAGGCTTTGCAAGCAAGTGCCTTTAATGACTAAGCCATTTCCCCAGCCTCAAAACAAATCTCTGGCGTGTGTGTGTATGTATGGTACATGCACATTCGTGTACAGGTGCATGCACCATGTGCACACACAGACCAGAGGAGGTTGTCGGGTGTGGTCCTCTATTGCTATTCCACCTTATTTCCCTTGAGACTCTCACCAAACCTGGAGCTCATCATTTTTGGGTTAATTAGCTGTCTAGTGCACTCCTGCCTCTGCCTTACTCGGCAATAGGGCTACAGGGGTGCGCAGCCATGGCTGTGTTTTCACTTAGGTGCTGGTGATCAAACTCAGGTCTTCATGCTCTCTTATCCACTGGCCATTTCCCCAGCCCCAAGAACAGAGCACATTACTATTATTCTTATAGATAATTGCAGACTGACTCTGGATTTAAATTTATTGAACATTTTCACTAGTTGTTAAAAAAAATCTGAAAAGTTACATCAGAGACTTGTGAACTTTATAAAGGAATGATGCATCACAATAAATCACACTCTATGCTTTGATATAATAAAATATATTAAAGTGATTTGTATTTCTATTTAAGCAAAAATAACAAGCTTGTGAAATTGTAGTGAAATTTCCTTCTGATAATTTGGGTTGAAATGCTGAGAGGAAAAGAAAAATATGTAAAATTTGCATGGAATAAATTTTATGATTTTGCTTCTACAAAATAAAGCTATAATCACTACTACTTGGTTAACATTTAGTGTATTTCTCAAGTTTTTACTTGTATTTATGTAATGAAATAATAGAATAAAAGCAATTATAATTCTCCAAACTCATTTTTGAAACAAAATAAATGCATCTGTATAGCTCTAGGTAAAATACAAGCATCATAAAAACAAAAATGAGCACTCGTAACTTTATATCCTAAAATATCAGAAAGGAAATGATGCTCTTTTCTGATTTTAACATTATAAAAATTGCTGTTCTGTGGTTAAGTGGATTACCTTCCTCCCAGTTCTTGAGCTTGATCTCACAGCAGTCGAGCGGTGCGCCCACTCGGCCAGTACTGTAGTCCCACACTAGAAGGCAGACAGGTGGAGGGTAGAAGTTAACGACTTGTTTAACTTTTACAAAATTAACAATGACTTATCCCAAACCTTATAGATCCTCAGAGAATCCTGAAAAGTTGCAAACTAATGAGCCAATAGTTATATGGCCTGCAGAGGTAAATTGTTTGGCTCAGAGAACTTTTTTTTAAGACCTGAATTAGTACTGCCAGTGGAAAAAAAAATTTCAAGTATGGAATCTACGGCAGCTGACCGTCCCTATGAGATGCGGTGGCTGGGTTGCTCTAGCTCACCATATGTCCTCACATCAGGCCAGTTCATAAGTTGATGGCCTACAGACAGGATGGTGGTATACAGTCGTCTACACCAATTCCACTTCTTACTTAGGCCTCACAGCGCTACAGTACACACAACCTCTCCAATGTCCCCCTAGGTAGCACCATCTCAAAGTGAGACATACCAGCCTCTGAGATGACACTCTATTTGAAATTCATATGGTGATAGCTCAGTCAGAAGATTTGACAGCTCCCCAAATCTAGGAGTAGACCCCTGAGAACAATGAACTACTTCTTCTACTGCTTCTTCTTCAACGACTCAGTATCAGAAGTAAAATGCTAGTCATGATGGCTCATGCCTGGAATTCCAGCACTCAGAAGTCAAAGGCAAGATTATAACAGTTGAGGTGATCCTAGACTACAAAGAGTTCAAGGCCAGCCTGGGTTACCAAGTGATATCTTGTCTCCAATAATAATAATTAATAATAATAATAAATTTTAAAAAATAAATCAATCAATCAATAAATGATGGGACTTATTTATAACAAAAACTGTTACTGATTGATTAGACATTGTTTGAGTCAAAAGCGAAAACATTAAGGATCTACGGAAGAAGCCATGTATGCACATATTCATGACTGCGTATTTTCTGATGTACAAGTAACTTCCGAAAACAAATGAAATCTAGAGATCAGCATACTGTGAGTATGAAGATAAGGAAGTAGAGCAAAGCAACTTAACATAAGAATAGCACACAGAAGCAATCAAAGGGGCTACACAGATACAACAGGGTCCCTCTGGGAGCCACTGATAGGGTTGGAGCCTCTCCCTTAACCATTTCTCTGGTGATTCTATTGCCCAGACATGAATCCACCATTTCCCTGTACTTAACACACTCCATAAACATTTCTGAATTTGAGCGTTTATACCTAAACTAGAAAAAAACACTAATCTTTATACAAAAAGAAATAATAGCTGATGTGAGAAAACAAATGATATAAGCAATGCTTATTATTAAAGCTTCTTTTCCAGAACTATGGTTTATAATGTGTTCATGTATGTGCAGATGTTCACGTGTGAGCATGTGGCACACAGTCAGGTGTTTTTCTTTAGGTACACAGCTCACCTTTTTTGAGACAGGGTCTCTCAGTGGCCTGGAACCCAATAATTTGGTTAGACTGGATGGCCAGCAAGCCCTGAGGATCCTCTGTCTCAGCCTCACCAATACTAAGGTTACAAACACCTGCCATCATGCTCAGTATTTTCACATGAAGATGGGGATCAAACGCAGCTCCTCAAGCACTTACCTGACTGAACCATGTCCCCAGCCCTAGATTTTAATATTAAGAATCACGAAGCTCAAAAGAAAAACTCTTCTCAATGAATTACAATTGATGCATCTAAAACATTCTAAAAACTATACCCAAAAATTACAATACTAGCATTTACAAGTATACTGCTTGTTGCAGTCAGCTTTCTAGTTGCTGCCCAGAAAGAACCCCCCCAAAAAAGTGGCTTGTAGAAGAATGGGTTTATTTGGCTTACGGACTCG
>PVHP010011684.1:26824-38726 GCA_004024765.1 Zapus hudsonius
CTGCCACAGCACTGCAAACAGCGGCAGGAAGGTGTGCCAAATACTAGCAAGGGGAAGCTGGCTTATAACCCCCATAAGCCCACCCCCAACAACACAGCTTCATCGAGGTTGTAAAACCCAAACTGCCATCAGCTGAGGATCGATCTATCAGAACACATTCAATTGTTTGTGGGGGACACCTGTATCAAACCATGACACTGCTATACAAAAAAACTGAACCATTCTTTTCTATTTTTACAAAAATAATTCATACCCAAAACACCTGAGCTGTATCCTGGCCCTACTGGACCTGCAGAGACCATCTCATGGACAACACTGACCTTCTGTGATTGTTCCAGCCCCAGTAGATTCAGTGAGTCCATATCCCTGACCAACGGAACAGCAAAAACAGACGTTCATGAACCGCTGTGTGGTAGCAGAAAGTGGAGCACCGCCACACAATAAAAGGCGAATATTTCCACCCAGCAAGCTTCGAACTTTCCGGAAAACAAATCTACAAAATATTAATAGTCACATGATTTTAAGGCTAAACAATTTTCTGGATCTTTAATCTCTCAATTTGGTTACATGAGATTTTAGGATTAAATGACCTGTCAAATTAAAGGCATGCACCATCACACCCAGCTTAAATTCAGGATTTTCGACCCATTCCTCTAGTGTTAATTTTCATCAGTTCAACCAGGTAAAGAACATTTAGAAGTGGGAAGATAGTTCAACAGTTAATGGAACTTGCCCCAGCACTCATGTAAAGCCGGATGCACAAAGTGGCACATGTGTCTAGAGTTTGTTTGCAATGGCAGGAGGCCCTGAAGCACCCATGCTCTCTCTCCCTCTCTCTCTCATAATTTAAAATATTTAAAAAAAAAAAAACATATCAGGCTGGAGAGATGGCTTAGCAGTTAAAGCATTTGCCTGCAAGGCAGAAGGACCCAAGTTTGATTCCCCAGTGCCCACATAAAGCCAAATGTACAAGTGGCACATACATCTGGAGTTCGTTTGCAAAGGCTGGAGGCCCTGGCATGCCTATTCTCTCTCTGCCCCCCCCTTCTAAGTATTAAAAAAAAAAGAACATCTTACTTCCTCTTAAGAACTTTTCAAGTAATATTTGAATACAAAGTTGGTCAGATTTAACATAGAAATGGAAATCTCTTGCTTAGGAACAAAGAATTTGTTGTATCATTAACACAAGTAGTATGTATCATTATATATACTGGTAATACTAAACAACCTTACATTTTCATAAAATATATCAAAAGTTAATTTTTTGCTATGATTTACTTCCTATTGTGTACAGCAATCCAACCCTTTAAAACTTTACTGCTTTTGAAATGTAGTAAATTATCTAGAAAGAAATTTAAATATTTTTATTTATTTGGAAGCAGAGAGAGAGAGAAAATGAATGAATGGGAATGGACATGCCAAAGACTAGGGCTGCTGTAAATGAATCCCAGGTGCGTGCACCACTTTGTACATCTGGCTTTACGTGGGTCCTGGGGAATACAACTGGAGCCAGACCCTGGGTTTGATGCCTAGAACAGCAGAAACTAAGGTTGCAAACACTTGAAACAGATGAAGACTAAGTGGAAAGCATTTTAAAAATTGCACTCTTAAGACTTATAAGACTTATAAGACTCTTAAGACTTATACAGCAAAATTATAATTGGAAAATTTAATTAATTAATTTACTTATTTATTTATGGGGAGAGAGAGAGAATATGAAGAAGTATATGAGTGAGTTATATGAGAGCGAATACAGGGCTTCTTGCCACTGCAAAGGAGCCCCAGATGCATGTGACCCCTATGTGGACACACTAGGGAATTAAACCAAGGGCTCACTGTGAGGCCTTGCAAGCAAATGCCTTTAAATGTTAATTTATCTCCCCAACCCAAAATTCAAATTTTTATACAAAATAGATAATTCTTCTAAACTTTTGGGGGGAAAAAAATTTTGAGGGGGTGTCTCACTATGTAGCCCAAGTTGGCCTGGGACTTCTTGATCCTACCCTCCACCCACTGCCCAAGTGCTGAGCGCATGTGACACTACCCCCAGCTGAAAACAAATTTATTTCGTACAATGACCTCAATTACTACACTATTAATGTGAAATCTTATCATTACCGTGGAAAGGAGGCTTACTTACCGGTCACACAGTGGAGTACTATGTCCTTTGGAAATCTGTTCCATCTTATAATTATAGGCCAGAATAAACAAATTCCGTTGGAAACTATTCATTTCATTCACTTTATTCATAACATTTTTGTAGATCCGATCCATAATTTCCTAAATGTATAAAAATGAGTTTATAAAGTATATCAGCTGCCATATATATTTAAATCTTGCCATATGATTAATGCTGCTCTCAGTACTAAACCATTTAAAAAGATATAGTCTATCAGGGTCAGTGCTTTCACACAGAACCACAATTAGTTTAATAATGTCATCACAGCCAAAACTGGTGATGAATGCCTGTAATCCCAACTCAGCAGGCTAAGGCACAAAGATTACTGTGAGTTTATGGCCCAAGTGAGCTACAGTGAGGCCCAGTCTCTCGTGGTCAGCAACTAGCATAAAAAATGATTTGAACAAAAAGCTATTACATAGGGAAAGGAGCTGACAGTCTGATATAAAAGTTGAAACTGAGTGTTTAATAAATAAGAAAAACTAGGGCTGGAGAGATGGCTCAGCGGTTAAGGCACTTGCTTCCAGTGCCTAAGGCCCCGGGTTCAATTCCCCAGTACCCACATATGCCCCGGTGCTCCCCCCCCCTCTGCATTTCTCTGCTTGAAAATAAATAAATAAAATATTTTAATAAATAAATAAGAAAAACTAAAGATAAAGCAAGAGTAGAACCGATGAAGCTGAAGGCAACAACTGAGCATCAGTATGGAACGAATGCTGTGTGAACTCTCATGACCTAGTGTGCAATGTCAGCAATAGTCAGTTCTTACCGGAACAGCTGCCATTAGTGTAGGTTTCAACATGGATGTATCCCCTTTGCTTCC
This sequence comes from Zapus hudsonius, assembly GCA_004024765.1. Taxonomy (NCBI): domain Eukaryota; kingdom Metazoa; phylum Chordata; class Mammalia; order Rodentia; family Dipodidae; genus Zapus; species Zapus hudsonius. The sequence goes on from PVHP010011684.1 coordinate 29,827, forward strand.
TTTCTTTATTTTCGAAGACTAAGAAATAGGAAGAAAAAAAATTAATCCATAAAAAAACGACCTTTTATTGGAATTCTTAGATCAAAAGAACACATGATTTATTATTCTAAAACACCACATGGCAAGAGCTCATTTTAATGTAACTGTTATCCTTAAAATATCATGACATGGCTCGTACAGTCCATAGCCCCCTATCCCATGGACTGTTTCAGCAATCCCACTGAGGAGGGCCCTCAGAGGGTTGGGGACAGGAAAGAGGGATGAGGGGGCGGGGGTAACCATCAAAAGAGTTGCTTATACAGTGTATCTTATTATTAACAATAAAAAGTTTTTTAAAAATTTTGTCATACTGATTGAGGAAAAAAGTTTAAAAATATTTGCCAGTATTTCCACTTGCAGACGTTGAATTTACCTGGTCCGCCAAAGTCTGTGGCGAAGAGTAGCCGATTCGGCATCCATGAGAAAGACAGACAAGCTCGGCACTTAACTCCAGGACATGAGCCAGGGGCAAATATCCAATGTAGACATCTTCCTCCCTGAAGAAATGACAAAAAGAAAAGCAAAAGTCATGGGAGCTCTCTGCCAAGACTGACCACAGCAAGCTCAAAGGCACACTGAGGGCCCTTGAGGCACCAATTGGGCCTTCCCACTGGTGGGCCAGAGACAGAGGGAAGAAAGTACAGTTCAACCTGAAAGTGAGACACAGTCTGTTTCCAGTCCTAGCTTAAGGGACTATGAGTGTTTCAGAAGTAAAGTGCTAAGGAAGAAAGGGGGCTGGAGTCTCTTGAAGGGCAGAAGAAATCGGCCAATAAAACTGTCTTTAGAGCTATTGCATGGCCAGCCAGAAGAGCTCAAACGAGTCCACAAGCATCTGCTAGGGCTTTTACAGAACAGATACCCATCCTGGGAGTTAGATTAAAACATAAATCATAAACTATACCTCAGTATTAAGAAAACATGTATGTATGTGTCTATTTTTTCCTAGAAATAACTCTACACATAAATGAGGGGCAACTGAGGCAACAGTGCTGCTCTTAAGTTTTTTCCAAAGTATATGTATAGAATAGAAATATCTCCCCCTTCCCAAAGTCAGTCCTCTAGTTAACTATGTGTGTAAGAATTTGTATAATTTCTGTGCATAAAAGCATCAAAATTATCTGACTATTTCAGATCAGTCATCACCATGCTGATTCCACCTCTGGGAATGTTTTCTTTACAATCCCTTGGATTCTACCTGGTTTCTTGTACCATTCACCTCCCTTTCCACAACATCCTCCCCTGCTTCTACTGGAGTCTATCTTCAAAACAGGCATCAGACACCATGGATGCATTATCTGTTCCCTTGAATTGTACTGCAATATAAAATGACTATACGCATAAGGAAGCACTGTCAACTAATTAAAATGATTTAAATTAAGGTATTAACAACTCAAAGTCAGGTAAAACTTATTGTCCTAAAAAAATCTAAGACTCCCCCCCCCAGGCCTATTGTGTAGGCCCCAAATGAAACCTTTGAGAGAGTGACAGGATAAGCAAGAGACCTATCACCACAGCCAATCAGACAACCCAGGATAAATTAGCAAGACAGACACCAACAATTTCCAACACAACTCAAAGCAGAAGTACAGAGACTCTTAAGATCTCAACAATAAAGCAGACTTAAAATTCACCCACCATGACTCAGGGAACTGAGAGGAAGAGGAGGAGAGCCATGGTGGGGGAGAATATCCAGAGACATGGTCCCTTCAGTAACAACACACAAAGGGGGGAGGGAACCTGACTGCCTTCTGTGCTATCCATTACCTCCTACCCCGTGGATTGATCCAGCATGCCCACCAAGGAGGATACCCAGTGGATAGGGGACAGGGAGGAGGGAAAAGGGGATACCAATATATTTGCTCATACAATGTATCTAATTTTGGATAATAAATATATCAATAAAAAAAATCTAAGACTCAATAAACCATATTTTAAACCTCATAATATAAATACTTTGTAATTTATTCTAATGTTCTCTAACAGACTCTGGGGTAATAACCATCTACCACTAAAATGATGCAAATATTAATACTTTGACAATGGATATACTCAATTTTTTTTCTCCTGTTTTATCATGCCATACCCTGGCTTTGGAATCCTCCTCGCCATCCCAGTTACACCAGCAATGATGTTACTGTGTGAGATCATGACTCCCTTGGGAATTCCTGTGGATCCACTTGTGTACATGATCACTGCAATATCTGAGGGCAGTGGTTTGCTAAGAGGTGTGTTTTCTGCATTGAAGAAAAGAAACACTTCTGAGAAATTCAACTACATCACCATTTTTCTTCTTTGTTATCAAAAATACTCATACAGTGGCCAGCACATAGGGCACAAAAATGCTACTAGGACAAACATATTAAATCCATAATATGAAACAGCTATATGAAAAAGGACAAGGTGATTGGATAGTAGCCCATACTGCTTAGAGGCAGAATTCAGGGCAAGCCTCTCTGCAGAATAATTTCACAAAGACCTGAACGAAGTAAAAGAAAGGAGCCATGGAAACCCTGGAACTGAGAAGACAATGTTCCCACTGCACGTAAATAAGCAGTGGGTATGGTGGCACATGCCTGTAAACCTAGGACTCAGGCTGAGGCAGCAGAATTATGAATTTCCGGGCTATATAGTGAATCCGAAGCCAGCTTGTCCTTGTGTCAAAAAAAAATAGTAAAAAAAAGAAGTAAATAATAAGTGCAAAGGCCTTGAGGTTGGAATGTGCCCGGCATACATGAAGATGGAATGGAGTGAGCCAGAAGAAGGGGGCAGGGAGCGATACTGAGCAGCAACCAGGACCATAGGCAGAGTCTCAGAGGTCATGCTCAGGACTTTGGACTTCACCACTCTGAGATGACAAGCAATGCTGTTTTGAATAGAGGTCTGCCTTTATCTGTGTTAATTATGACTGTGTCTGTGGTGTGTGGCTACATCACATTACAAAGGGAAGAAAGAAATTAAGGAGGCAAATATTTATTCTAGTGATTTAAGAAATAAAAGGGACTTAGACTAAAGTACCTAGAAAGTTTAAGAAAAAAAATGTTCTCTGCTTCACAATGGTGACATTCTCTTGGCTGCACTCAGGAGTCCTGGATTAAAAGACATTGTCACCTGTTTGCAGTCACAATCATACAAGCAAGGTCAATGTAAGCCTGTTCCTAAGCAGGGTATTTAATTAACCATCAAATTTCTAACTGGAGGAAATGCAATCTCAGTATCCTAACAGCTTTTAAAATGCCTTAAAATACCTGAATGCCCTAACATTTTCTGCTGTTTGACAGTCATCATAACTTCTAGTCACCCTGTGTTGGCATGTCAAGTGAATATAGAGAGGCCTGCCTGGAAAGGCAAGTAAAAGGAGGAAGAAATAAATAGATGGTTCCAAGGTTTAGTTCACTCTGGCAGATAATACTTTAATTCCCAAAGATGAATTTAATGGTACTGCTTACAAAACCAACTTTAAACGATCCAAAACTATTAGAAAAAGGGAATTAAAAAAACTAAATAGTATAAATTTAATTAATTTCAAATAAACATTTTTAGAACATCAAGGAATCAAAGCTGGTATTTTACCTCGTCTTTCTTTAAAAGCTGGACATTAAGCATTCCCAGAGGAATCCATTTGCCCAGCTGAGAGTCTAGAGAACTGAAGTGTCTTTGGCTCCAGAGTTCATGGATTGGAGAATTCAAAGAGAATGAGGATCATGCAACATACCCATGCTGGCCTTGGCTCCCAGAGCTTGCACTGCAGCCATGGTGTGCACAATGACACCCTTGGGGAATTCTGACCAGGTTGGTGGCTTCCCGTCCACAGTGATGATATGCCGCAGGCGTGGGACCAAAGAAACTATGTCCTGGAAACAAATGCAAACACTCAGCGTGCTCCTTGTTCTTCAAACAGCTCAGCCAATACAAAACACAAGAAGGAGTTCACCAGTCTAAGTGACTTCCTAATGCGGTGTCACATGCAAATATATTTTAAGAAAAATAAAAGAATACTAAGATATTACTATTTTCAGAGGAAGTTACATAAAAATTAAACCTCTTTTTCTATATTTCATAAAATATGCATTTTAGAATTTAAAATATCTAATTAATCATTAGTGATTTAAAAATGAATTACTAATTTAAAATACAGCTATTCAAAATTAAGTTACTTAAAATATTCTAGAAAACAGATAAAATACAATAAAGGAAAAAGTTGTGGAGCTAAGATGGCTCAGTCGATAAAGCACTTGCCTCATAAGGATGAGAACCTGAGTTCAATGCGTAGAACCCATAGAAGAAACACAGGTCATGGCAGTGTGCTTATAATCCAGCACTGGGGAGGCCCAAACAGAAGGATACCATGGATTTACTGGTCAATCTAGCCTAGCTAGTACAATTTTAAGCTTCTGTCATAAAAAGTGTATAGCATTCCTGAGAAATGATACCCAAGATTTTCCTCTGGCATCCACATACATAGACATACAGATGCATCCACATAAACAATTTTTAAAAAAACTAGACCCACACAAATAAAAATTTTAAAACCAAATAAATTAAAAATCTCATACATAAAAATTTTAAAACCAAATAAAAAATCAAAAACAGTTTTTTGAAGTTGCAATCCCTTCAATTTAGACTGACATAGTAACACTTTGTAACTCTGCTCTATATGAAATCAACCTTTGTACTTTAAAGGAAAAATATAAAATATGATATTCCTGAAAGATTTAAAAAAACTAAGGTTCAATAAAGCTTGTCCCAGCAAAACTCCTAAAGCATGAGTTATAAATCACACTCCTCACCTTCAGCTTCGTTTGCAAGAGCTCTTTACTAGTGATGATGTTGGTCACCTCTGTCTCGTTCAATCCATGCACGATGGCTGGACCTCCCAGAGTGGCATACAGTGTAACAACTACAAGGCAAAGCAAATGCATCACAAGCAGGCCAGCACTGCATGAACACAAAGGAGCATTCTACACTCGATCCAGTCCACAGACACGGCCATGGTTTATCAATATTATACCTTCACTTCCGCCTCTTAACTTTCCCATTATGTCCAGTGTTTTAGGATAAAGATTCTTAAACTTTTATTTTGTTTTACCTACCAATGTTAGTCTAGGACTAACATAATGGGAAGGAATTCTACCTGATCGTAAAATGTTAAAAATCCTAATTTTTGGCAATTTGATATAAAAACCACCACCAAATGTCAGATTTTAAGAAAATATGAGAGCTGGGAAGATGGTTCAGTGGCTAAAGGCACCTGCTTGCAAAGCCTGATGGCCCAGGTTCAATTCCCAAGCTACTCACATAAGCCACATGCAAAAAAGTGGGCAAGCATCTGACATTCGCTTGCAGAGGCAAGAGATCTTGGCATACACACATGCAAATAAAGAAACAAAATTTGCAAAAAAGAAAGACAGCATGAGCTGGGAATAGTGGCACATGTAATCTCAGCAACTGGGAGGTGAAGGCAGAAGTTCACAGTCACCCTCATTGCACAGTCAGTTTGAGGCCAGCCTGGGCTACATGAGAGGGGAAGAAAAGAATGAAAAGAAAGTAGCATTAACAAAGCTTGCTGCATTTTAAAGTAGAAATCACAAAGAAGAGATTCTCTGAGGCACTGAATAAACAATATAAATAACATGGACTTTATTTTCCACCATTCTGAAAACAAACCTGTTAAAACAAGGCAACAACTGTTTTAAAAAGTGGAGGGATTCAGAGCAGCGTCTTCTGTTTCAACACAGGATGGGCAACATGCATACATGACATTCATGCACAAGACCTCCAAAATGAGCCTCCAGAACTGCCTCATGGTCTGAGCCCACTATTTATTAGTTGATCACAACACTATTAATACTAATAACAGTACTAAGATCGTCTCTCTAGAACTTGGGTAGTACCTCATTCCAGTATTATGGGGTCAGCTGCTGCTACTGGCCAAAGCAGATCAACATGAGTATAAAAGGGAACTCCTGGGAGACAAGAGCATGGTGAACCCGTAAGTGTAGTCTAATTCTCTAGATACAGCCAGACCCCTATTACTATGCTCAAGCTCTCTCACTACATCTGACAATCATGATTTTTTTCAATAACTGGTTCCTTTCAAAAACAGACAAAAAGTTCCAAGCCCTAACTAAGAGTTCTCAGTTAAATGAACACATGATAAAAAACTAACATCAGGATGTTAACCTCATTTAAGAGTAAATTATCACTTTAAAAAATATTATTCTCAGGGCTGGAGAGACAGCTCAACGGTTAAGGCGCTTGCCTGCCAAGCCTAACAACCTGGGTTCAATTCCCCAGTACCCACATAAGCCAATTAAGTGTGTTCTTCCAAAACATTAAGCCTACGTACGCTGAAAGTTGTGCATGAAACATGCTTGAGCAGCAATCATCCACTCTGCCCTGGTCTCGCAGAAAATGGCAATGTTGGTTTTCGGTTTCTGGCCCAACATCTGTAAACCATTTCCAAAATCAAGGGCTCGAATGAAGACATCTTCATAGGAGAGCCAATTATACTGTCCAAGAATAACCTGACAAAACAAAATATAAAAAATACAAAGAGCCAAATTTAATATAATAAAAATGCTAATTAAAGAAAGAAATCAGAGTTATTCCAAATTTTATAACCAGAAAGTTATAACCAGAAAGTTATGTGGGTACATAGTTTCCCTTTAATACTAGAAAATAAGTTTCAAATGAAAATGAAAAATATATTTTAAAAATTAGCTATGTTTTCTAAGATAATTCAAATCATATACTAAATTATTAACTATTCTAGAAGGGGGATTGGCTTTATCATTGTTTTTCAAAAATATTCAGAGTTAGGCTAAAATATAAAGATCAAGTGATCTAGGCCAACTTGAGTTATACAGTGAGACCTTGCATTTAAAAAAAAAAAAGTATAGTAGCCTGTCTATAATTCCAGCAACTTGTAAGGTAGATGCAAGTGAATCAGGAATTCAAAGTCATCCCCCATCAATCACATTGTGAGTTCAAGGATAGGTTAGACTATATGAGCCCTTCTTCCCTCTGCTTAAAAAAAAAAAAAAAAACAAAGCTTGATATAATCTCAAAGGTGAATTTCTTGGTCAAATACTAATACTTTATACTTCACTTACAGCTTCCCTTTCTGAAATGATTTAGATATTAAGTTAAAATTCAGCTTTTCTGGAGATGTGGCTCAGTAGAGTGCTTGCCTAGCACTCTTAAAACTCTGGGTTCAATCCCTGCAAAATTCATTAATTAAACCTAGTACTAAGTCCTAGTGGTACAAGCATTTCACCATTCCTGAGCTTCGGAATTTCAGGATTTCCACACCATATGGTACAACAGGTTCCCTGAATTGCATAGCCTCACAGTCAAGCTCATAGACATATTCATGGCTATTTCATTTGAACTGCTACATCTATATCAGTTTAAGCAAAGAAAACAAGCCTCTATACAACCAAGTGGGAACAAAGTTATATGATCGAAATTCCTTCTTTTTAAGTCTTCAATACTAACTTATTTTATTTGTGCTTATTAGAATTATAGATGAAATTAATTTTGTTAGTAATAAACTTTTTTTAAAGCTGGTTAACATGTTTTTGTCTTTGGAATTTTCTTCAATTTCAAACCATAAATTCCTCCAAATCATGCAAAAAAAAAAAACTGGGTAAAAAGCAAACTACAAAAATACATAGCTACTTCCTAACCTGGCTGTCCTAGTGCATGCCTTCAGACACCTTCAGAGCCCTACTCATTTCTAACCCTGCAATCTGCACTCCAGAAGAGGGTGAAGACTGGACTGGAAGGTCAAACACTGCCCTCTAGTGTCCTATTCAATGTAGACTTAAAACCTAAACTGTATTTAAGATGAAACTTATGTAGCTGTAGTGTCTCAAACTGTCACCTTGCTCTGCACCCCCATGGAAGGCTCAGCACAGGAAAGCCAATGACTTCAAAAGAAGCTGAGGGTGGGGATGAGAACATAGAATTTGGCCAAAACATGCAAGGCACTGGGTTACAACTTCTAAGAATTGTATACTCTAAAGACAAGATTGAACTAGAATCTAAATGACAACCATTATGAATTTCAAATATGTGTTCCAAAAAGACAACAGATACATAATCCAAATACACGTGATGATGCCACCATCTGGCACAGAAATCCACATGCAAGTAAAGACAAGCCAGGAGAGCAGCTCATACCTGTAGTTACAGCTCTCTGGAGGCTGAGGCAGGCACAACCAGGCCGGGCCGCAGTGTGAGACCCCATCTCAAACAAATGAACAAGAGGACTAAATATGCTAAAACCTGAGTTTTGTTAGGTAGTTAAACTAGTCTTGTAGTAATTGTATTTCTCAGGAAGGTTGCATTCAGAAGACCCTGTTCAGCCCAAAATCTATGACTCACACTGCAGTGTCCAATCCCATTTTTGCCTGTGGTTTCCTAAGCCCAAGATTTAACTCATTCATTTCATTCTCTGCCTATATTGTTGATACTGCTGCAGAAAAACACCCAACCTGACTAAATCCAGCAACACAGATCTCACTACCCAGAATCTTATTGTATTCCCCAGTGTCTATTCATTTCCTCATCCTCTAAAACAGCTTTGAAACCTTTTCTATTCTTTTTTTTTTTTTTCATTTTAAACAAGAAATTTATTAGAACAATAGACGCTTGACTTGAAGGGAAAACTATCTAGGATTCACTTTTTAAAGTAATTTTATCCCTAAAGACAGATTGCCCTACATGTAACAGCTACATACAAAAAAGTTTTAAAACTGTCCTTGGTTTTATAATGATAAATGAAAAACATTAAAAATCTCCAATCAAACAAGGTATGAAAGGATTTTTTAGGATTTTTTTTTTTTGTTAAAACAATG
>PVHP010011685.1:0-44682 GCA_004024765.1 Zapus hudsonius
GTGTGTGTGTGTGTGTGTGTGTGTGTGTGTGTGTGTGTGTGTGTGTAGGGAGGAAGTTTCTGTGCATCCATGTGCTGACACAGATCCTATACACTTGCCAGAAGCGGCTCAAGGAGAACATCACGTGTCCCCCTTCACCACTCACCTCTCTGTTTCCTCCTTGCTACAAGTCTCTTACTGACCCCGGAGGTTGCCATGACTCTCTGGTCTGCACTCCCCACAGGCATGCGAGGCCACACCTAGCTCTTCATGTGGCATCTGGAGATTCAAACTCTGTCCCTCTGGGACCGCTGTGCTTGTGCAAGAAGTACGCCTCATCCTTGAGCCATTCTAGCTGGTCTTTCACTGTTTTCTAGCCACAGTGAAAGGCAGCTCCACCACACCGCCTGTTTGTGCTGCAAGGGATAATGTTTTGGCTTGAGCTCCTTCATATGTAACTACTATGCATGGGCTCCTTTGGCCAAACGCAGATATGGAGGAGCCTTCAAGTGTGAGTGAGCAAAGACATCACAGGCAAAATTCCATTGCTGTCTGTTTCTTAGCATCTCTTCTTCATCTGGCCTCATCCTCCTGTGCTATTCCCAACCACTGGCCTCGCTTCCTGTCCTCCCAAGTGTCTGGCTTTAAAGGCAAAGACAGGGTCCATTCCCTCTTGACTACAAATAGCAAATCTTAATGGAACACATCCTATTGGTTTTGCTTGAGGAACCTATTCTCCCAAGATCAAAAGCACCATGATGAAGAGAATTGAGAATTATGAATGCCTGGACTGTGTCCACATACTCTTTCCTGTGATTAGAAAAACAATTTCCTTTTGTTTGTTTTTCAAGGTAGGGTCTCGCTCTAGCCCAGGCTGACCTGGAATTCACTATGTATTCTCAGGGTGACCTCGAACTCATGGCGATCCTCCAACCTGTACTTCCGGAGTGCTGGGATTAAAGACATGGGCCACCACACCTGGCTAGAAGGACAATTTTATGGCAAGTAATGTGTCTGTCAGTCATGAGATGAACATGGAGTGGAAGAAGCTTTTCAGTGAAAAGGCACTTGGTTGCATCAACAACCAAATGCCTACGTTGATGGTTAATCTTGATTAACAACTGGATTGGAGATTCAAAATTTCCATGGAAGCCAACTTCTGGGCATGTGTCTGGGAGGAAGTTTTCTAGATTAGATTAACTAAGGAGGATAGACCTACCCTGAATGTGTGTGTGCCATTTCCTGAATCAAAAAGAGAAAGTGCTCTCTGATCTCTCTGCTTCTTGACTGTGGATACAATGAGACCAGCTCTGCTTCTATTTCTGTTAGGATGTCTCCTCCACCACAATGGACCCTCCAACTGTGCACCAGAATAGACCATTTCATCCTTAAGTGGCTTTTATCAAATATCTTGTACAGCATGAGAAAAGTAATACACCTACTATGCTGAATAATCTCAACTGTATTTAGGCCCCCCCATCTCTAGAATGGAACAATACACACCTGGCTAAGTCAACAAGTTTCGGAGGAAGTAGTAGAAGGTAGATTTCCTGTGTGCCATCCTCGGAATGTTTGAGACAGTGGAGTTGTGCCTTTGATCCTTAATGATTCTTGGGTGATTGAGACATTGCACCTTCTCTGGGAACCACTGGTATTATTCTAAGATGTTGAGCTAGGCATCCTTCATAATTCAAATATCTAATAAAGTTCAAATTTTCCAGGAGTCATAGCCTGTTTTTAATAAATATTGTCTGATTCTTCCTGTACTGATGGAGAGGCCAGAGAGAACGAGGCCTGAGGGTGAAAACCCATCCCTGCCCGAAGGAGGCTACCATGCAGACGAGCCCTGTGAGAACAAGATAAGGGTGAGCATCACTTTTTGGCTTCTAGCACCTGAGCCTCCTGCTTTATTTCGAGTCGTAGTGAGAAGAATGAATGAACTTCTACTTTGTAAGCTGCAATTGTTAGGAGCATTATTTACAAGCCCCCCATACATATGTTCTAGAAGCTGGTTCTATCAATGAGGTCTACCATACTATAACAGGTTTGTGAGGTTGAGACAGCAAAGGCTGAGGTAGCACTGAGAACAAGGTATCCTCAGCTGGGGCTGCAAAATATCAGGCAATGACTTGGGTGTTCCCAGAGATGGTGGCTGGAGATTTTTCTTGATTCTGATTGGTTGGCTGACTTTGGCTAGGAGGATATGAACAGTTGTGGTAGTTTGCTGTGAACATAGGCTACTTTTCATTCAGACCATCCTGGTCTCCAGTAATTTTACAGGGATGCCACGTGGCAGCTGATTCATCAATGTAGAACTGAGGTAAATACCTAGGAAGGTTTCGGTCATGGTTGGATCCAGGTGTCCCCCACAAACAAATGAATGTGTTCTGATTGATCAATCCTCAGCTGATGGCAGTTTGGGTTTTACAACCTCACTAGATCTGTGTTGTCGGGGATGGGCTTATGGGGGTTATAAGTCAGCTTCCCCTTGCCAGTATTTGGCACACCTTCCTGCCCCTATTTCCAGTGCTGTGGTGGAGGTGATGTCCACCCTCTGCTCATGCCATCATTTTCCCTGCCAGGATGGAGTCTCCCCTCGAGTCCATAAGCCAAATAAACCCTTTCCTCCACAAGCCGCTTTTGTTTGGGTTCTTTCTGTGCAGCAACTAGAAAGCTGACCACAATAGTTGCTATCCACAGACCTTGAAATGCTCCTTCAAAGTGAGTGAGAGCAAACCTTCAAGAGGTCTCACAGAGCAGTCGAGAGCTACAGACAGTTCACAGTCAGGTTTTGAGTAGCTCTGTGAATTTTTGAGTGAGTCACTAACACCTGAAAATGAGAGCTTTGCTTAAAAAAATCCCAATTCATCTCCCTATTGAAAGTCAAATCTTTGGCATTGCTAAGTTGACCTTGTAGAAGGATCCATAGCCCATGTCTGCAGGAGAAAAGGTGTAGATACCCTGTCTTCTCAGCTAATCTCTTCTCATCCATTTCTGATCCCTTCGTGGTACTCTGCCTTATCGTCTCTCACTTTTTCTCCTCTCTCTTCTTCTATTCTACTCCTCTTTCTATTATTTTTCCTAGAGTTACTACTTACCCTGTACAACATTTTGCCAAAATTAAGTTAGGACCAGGTGTGCACGGCAAACTCAAATGCCTTCAGGGCTGTGGTGATACTTTGCTCTCTTAAGAGAGAGTGAGAGAGAGAGACAGAGCCTACACGCGCACACACACACACACACACACACAGACACACACATATATATATATATATATATATATTTAAGAGAGAGATATATACACCAAGAGAGGGGGGAGAGAGAGAGAGAGAACATGAGTGTACCAAGGCCTCCTGCCACTATAAACAAACTCCAGATACGTGCACCACCACTTTGTGCAACTGACATCAAGTGGGTATTGGGCAAGCAAACCATGGCTGTCAGGCTTTACAAGCAGTGCCTAAAACTGCTGAGCCATCACCCTAGCCCTTCAAAAGCTTTTACTATGGAGGTGCCTCAGCAATTAATGGTACTTGCTTACAAGCCTGGTGACCTCAGTTCTATCTTCTTCAGCAACCACTTAAATCTAGACTTAAAGGGGTACACACATCTATGATCCCAGTGAGTTTTGAGCAATGGGAAGTGAAATCAGGGGACTCTGGAAGCTCTGGGTGGGGGCAGCTAGACTGTATAAGCAGTGGCTGACACTAACAAGAGAGACCCTGTCTTGAGGAAGGTGGAAGGAGAGGTTGTCCTCTGACTTCTTCCTTAGGTGTGGCACATGTGTGCCCATAAACATACACAAATAAATAGAAGAAGCTTTTGTTCTAATGTCAATCTATTTCCTCAATCATCTTTCAGTTCCTTACACTCTACAAACCTATGCAAAGTTCAAAAAAATTTTTTTTGTTAGTAAATACTGGAACCAGACCAGAAATGGTTCAGCTCAGTCAATCTCCAAAACGCCAGCTGCCTAAATGACGAGCTGGTCTGTCCAAGATGAGTTATTTAGCCAACAGACAGATGGCCAAGAAAGTCCAGTTACTGGCAACATTGCATGCCATTTGGGAGGCTCTTGGCCAAATAGCCAAAATCCAATGGATTTAGAAGACATCGCCCACCATCTTGGGTTTGCTTCTGAAATCCTGCAGGTACCCAATTAGCAACAGAGGAAAAATCAGGGCTTTGCTTCACCGAGAGCACAAGTCAGGGAGGAAGAGCTGGTGTCTTACTCCCATGGTGGCTCAGTGAGCTGGTATCCTGGCCAAAACTGAGGTTTTCATCTCTCAGCATGAGGAATGTGAAGGCAGGGAACAGCTGCAGAGATGGGCATCCAGGGAAAGAAAGGGCTACTTACAGCCTTTTTTTTCCCAGAAAAATATTAAATTTCCAAATAAAGAAGGATGGTTTGTTACATATCATAAATAATTAGTGAGAATTAGAGAGCACATAAGCTAATTTTTGAAACTATCTAGGTTATGATTGGAAATACACTCATAAAATGTAGCTGAAGTCAGAATACAAGCCAGGACATTTTATTGGTTACTTGAACCATCATTTAAGGTGCCTACGCCATGGGCCAGGAGCTCTTTTGGGGAGTCCAGATGATCAACTTGGGTCTGCCCCCTTTGATGCTTATAGGGTAGTGAGAAGTCTTTAGTCATATCGTAAGACAAATAAATGTATGCAACATCACAGCTCTGGTAAATGTTGAGGATGGACAGAGTAGAACACTTTAGGAAGATAGCAGGAGGTTTTAACCACTTGGAATCTAGGTATATGTTTAGGATAATATATATTTGCACACACACACACACACATATATATATATATATATATGTGTGTGTGTGTGTGTGTGTGTGTGTGTGTGTGTGTGTGTATGACATATATTTATTTCTCCCCTTGCTCTATGGTAAGTAGTTTTATTAAAACGACTGAAAGTTTGACCTGGTAGAGTAGGCCCCATAATTTGAGCTACTCAGGAGGCTGAGGTAGGGGGATTATAGATTCAAGGTCTGCTTGTGCTACAGAGTGAGTTCACGGCCAACCTGAGCAACTTAATGAGATCATGTCTCAATATTTACAGCAAAAAGATGACTGAGGATATAGCTCAGTTGGTAAAATGCTTCCCTAGCGTGCCTGAGGCCCTGGGCTCAATCCTGAGTGTTGAAAAAAAAGCTGTGAGGTAAAAGAAAAAGTTTGTCTCCTTCCTTTGCCAAAATTTTAATTCTTTGGTTTAATGCTAACATTTGATAAAGAAATGGTGCTAGAGGCCCTTTGCATTTTTACTTCAAGTTTTCTTGTGTGCTTTAGAGCAATCGTTTGGACATGGTGGCAAGTGTCCTGTTGTTTACTAGTTGAGGACCCTAGGGCAGTCCCTCAGACAGTCTATCTGCTCATCTGGAAAATGGCAGAAATGAGAGTTATTTGTCACCAGGATTGGATTCAATGAGAGAAATTATCAATAAGCAAATATTCCTCAAAACAAAGCCAACCAGCAAGCGTGAGTTCCACTCTATTCTGGGTTAGATTCTTAAGCAGGAATCAAAGGAAAAGTTGCTCAGAGCCAAACTTAACCTTGAAGTTCCTCTGTCCGAATGCCACACCCCCTCTCTCAGCTTTAGCTACTTTTTCTCTCAAACAAGGTTGCCAGAGCTTCTCCTGAGCACTGACTGTGTGGTTGGCTTCCTTTTCATGGCCATGTTATAGGAAAGTTCCCCTCTTGAAGGCCCACGTTGCTACAAGATGCTCATTTTTGGAGCAACAGCTCTAACACATTCCTGTTTTCTCTGCCATGCTCACCGAGCAGCTCACTATGTGCACTGGCCAGGAGACCTACATACTGGGTAGAAGATGTTTCTTTTTCTCTCCAAAACTCACACTGCTGAAGTCAGGAACTTAAAATTGCCTAGGAGCCTCCAGGTGTGAAGTAAATTGTTTGAAGAGCTCTCTCTTCTCTCTCTCTCTCTCTCTCTCTCCCTCCTTCCCTCTCTCCCTCCTTCTCTCTCTCTCCCTCCCTCCCTCTCTCCCTCCTTCCATATCTCTCTCTCCCTTTCCCTCTTATCTCTCCCTCTCCCTCTTATCTCTGGCTCTAAGCATTCCTGTATATTAACCAACTGACACATTTTCTCCCATCCCCACCCAGCTTTCTGGATCCCTCTTTGCTGTGAGGAAGGCTCCTGACCAGCTGTTCTTCATTTCTGCATAATCTCCTCTTTGGAGAGGGGAGGCCTACCTCTGTTCAATGCTTCTTTTAGGTGAGAGCCCAGGATTAAGAGGATGGTAGAAAAAGAAATACAGAGAGAATATAACCTGCTGTCTATCCCTTGCAGAGTGCTCGGAGATCTTCTGGGCACCTCAGCTTCCTTCCAGAGCTTTTGCTATGCACAGTCATTGGCATTTCGTCCACTGAGTATTGATTACTGACTAATAGCTGGTGTCTAAACCTTGATTCCCTCTTGCTCTTGGACATGCCTCTTTATTCCCAACTACGGTGTCTGGGAGATTGACTTGTGGCTGTTGCTGGCCAGATGTTAACAGCCTTTGATTTTGGGTGCTAACTTTTAGTCACTAGTAGATGCCATAAACTAGTAATGATAACGTAACCAGTACCTTCTGGTGCCAGGTGATGTCCTTGGTGCTCTGCTTACCTTTCTCCCTTCAATCATCCCAACAAGCCATACACTGAGCACTAATTTCATGGTTCCATCTTCTTGGCTAGAGGAGAGTTTGTAACTTGCTCAATGGTCAAAGTCATAAAGTGAGTAGAAGGCACAGCCAACCCTAAATATGTTTAGGGTAAGTCAGACTAAACAAACCTGTCTGCAGAGGGACTCTTGCTGCCTGCGTCTCTCCAGTGACACCTACAAAGTGACTTCAGAGTCATGGCTCCTGGACCACACCGTCCACTAAGAGCAGTAGAGTCTGCCCTGGAGACCATCCCCTGAGACCCCATCTCCTGGACCACACCATCCGCAAAGAGCAGTAGAGTCTGCCCTGGAGACCAGCGCCCCCAGACCCCAAATCATGGACCACACTGTCCACTAAGAGCAGTAGAGTCTGCCCTGGAGACCAGCCCCCCAGGCCCCAGCTCGTGGACCACACCACTAAGAACAAGTAGCAGTCCTCTGTCTGGACTTCACGTGCATTCTCTTCTTAGTTCTGTGACTGAGAATAAGAGAAGCTGGACAGATAATCAGAGGTTTCCTAGGTGCTAACCACAACACATAAAGAGCTGAGATGTGGCCGAAATACAACCAGTGTGTGTGGCATGTGTGTGTGTAGGTCAGAGGACAGTCTTGGAGAATTAGCCTCTTCTTCCATTTTCTCTGAGAGGATCTCTTGCTATTGCAAATGAACTCCAGTCTAGCTGGTCCACAAGCTTTGGGCTGTGCTGACTCTACTTTCCATTTTCATAAGTACATTCGTTTCATAGACACTTGCTCTAATTTGCATCGGTTTTAATTGGGGGCTGGAAAACCAAACTTGAGTCTGCAGGCAAATGCCTTTAACTGCTGAGCCACCTCCCCAGGCTCCAAATATATATTGTAAACATTTTCGTGCATATATTGCATTCTGTTCCTATGCATCCTGCATTGCCCTCCCTTATCTTTCTATCCCCACTGTACCTCTTCTTCCTACCACTTCTTAGTGGCTACAACATGAAAGAGAATGACTTCCTCCTCCCCCATCAACCAGTAACTGTCCTTAGCTCCTCAGGGAGGGGAGTGGCCTCATAAGCCCCTCCTCCATCTATAACAGAATGGTGACAGCAGGGAAGGTTGGTGTGATTTGTGAGCACTACCATTTCCAATGTATTACTTCCTCGATTGTGTATAGTGATTTTTTTTTTTTTACCTCTGGGCATCCTCCTGAACACAGAATGAATAATCTTATATTGGTGAGTTGGATCAATAAAACCGAAGAAGGGAAACTGTTGTTCAACCAAGGCCCTGAATAGAAAAATTGTTAGTTCCCTTTCTCTCCAAACTTTATGAAGGTTAAATTATAGATTAAAAACTGCCAGTGTAATAGGCAGTTATTGAAAGATCCACCCAGAAAGTCTTTCCTTTTAAAAGAAACTTATTTAAAAATGTATTTCACAATATC
This sequence comes from Zapus hudsonius, assembly GCA_004024765.1. Lineage (NCBI taxonomy): Eukaryota > Metazoa > Chordata > Mammalia > Rodentia > Dipodidae > Zapus > Zapus hudsonius. The sequence goes on from PVHP010011685.1 coordinate 8,089, forward strand.
TTATGTGACTGCAAATAACAAACATCTGAAGCTCAATTAATAATCTTTTCTTTCCTTCTATTGTCATGTTGATGACAAGCTGCTGTGTAGTTTTTTTATCATTCCTTTTTATTGAGATAAACATTTCTGTATTTCTACACATACAAGATATTAACACAAAATCGCACAGCACACATTACTCTATAGATTTGTACACACACACTATCATACAACACAAATCACTATCACTTGTCTTTCCCACTTCATTACATGAAACATGACAACCTTTCTTGAGCCAGACTTCTCCCCAGCCCTGCCTCAGTTTCCCATGTTTCATGTGAATATTAGACTATCATGTATTTCTGTGTCTCCAACCAAGCTGACTGATTCAGGTTGGGCATTTGAACCCATAAGAGTGCTTTCTTTGGGATTTTGGTATATCCTGTGGGTGGATGAATTGCTTATGTGTGAAATTTAGGGGAATCAATTTCCATTGTCATTTTCCATCATGTGTGTGTGTCAAAGAAAAGTAGATTACAGTGAGAAAAATATTACTGGGAGTGTATCAAAGAAGAGGGAGAGAGGAAAGGACGGAGGGGAGGGAGGGAGAGAGACAAAGAGATTTTGCTAATTTATGTTGCCCCCTCCAAGGTTTTACTATGGTCCCCAAGGATCAGCTCTAGCCTTGGATGTGTGACATGAAGTCCTTCCAATAAATACCCTTTGGGCTTCCATCCTTTTTAAAAACTATTTTATATATTTATTTGGAGAGAGAGAGAGAGAAGAGAGGGAGAGAGGAGAGATAGAGTGATAGAGATAGAGTATGGATGTGCCAAGGCAAACGAACTGCGGCAAATGAACTCTAGATGAATGTACCACTTTGTGCATCTGGCTTACATGGGTACTGGGGAATTGAATCTGGGTCCTTAGACTCTGGAAGCAACCACCTTAACCACTGAACCATCTCTCCAGCCCCTGGGCTTCCATTCTTAATTGCTAAAGGTAGACTAAACATTTCACTGCTCCCAACAATTTCTGAAAGATATTTTTTTCTTTTCCTCTCATACTTGGGATGGTTTAATTTGCTATCATTTTTCCAATGAGAAACAAGAGAGTGGTAAGTTCCTTTCTCAGTAAATATTTATTTTTTAATCCCTATTTTCTAAAGAGGGAATAGTCTGTGGGAAACACAACAAATGAATCAGTAACTTAAAAATTGTGATAAATATAATAACTGTGTTAAGCACAGAGTATTGTTGGAAAGCCAAAAAGGGAGGATTAAAATCTGTGTGAAACATTGTCAGGAAATCTTACCACTTGATATCTTAGATGTGGACCTTGTTCACCAACATTTTGAGGTGAAGATATTACACCACCTGAGATAATTATTTATTTTTTTATTTGCAAGGGAGAGGGGAGGGAGAGGGAGAGGGGAGGGAGGGAGGGAGAAAGAGAGAAAAGGGGCACTGCAAATGAACTCCAGATGCACGGGACACTTGGTGCATCTGGCTTTATGTGGGTACTGGGGAATCAAACCCAGGTTGTTAGGTTTTATAGGCAAATGTCTTAACTGCTGAGCCATCTCTCCAGTCCCCAAACAATTTTTAATTGTAAATACAATTAAATTAACAAAATCATCCACCTAGTTTTCCCCACCACACCATCTTCATAAAGAACACATCTATCATTTCACTGTCTCCAGAAGGAACCACGGAGACCTGTTCAGCATGGCTGGGTAACTTTATGGTACTCACATACCATTTATTCACAAGACTTTTCTCTCCTCAAGCTACTTACTCTCTTTCAAAAAAAGAAGATCATTTTCTTGGTAGATATATCTGGAGAGAGGAAAGGCAATTAACTAACTCAGCAGACCTTCATCTGGTTGAGCTGTGAGCTTAGTGCTCAGTCTCCAGTTTCTTCATTTTCTAAATGACCTGTGGCTGTCTTGGCTCCACAGTGTGGGGACTCTTCTCTCATTCAGCCACAGGTGAGGCTCTGCAAGCTGAATTTTGTGAGTGTCTGTCTCTGCCTTTCTCACACACCTTGTCTTCAGAAGCAGACAATTGCTCTAGGTCCTGACTACCTTGGTTTGGTTTCCTTAAGAGGTGGCTGAGCACAGTCACAGAATGCACTGAGCACCGGAGTGGCTTTCCTATGACTTGAATTTACTTTAAAGTTGAGCCCGGCAGCAGGAAAATGAAATAGCAACATACATTCTTGCCTCACTTTTGAAGTTTGTCCAAAAGAAAAATATAATCATTGGGCATCAAGTGTAGTCTGGGAACCTCAGGAAAGGGAAGCATTTGGGTCGTGGCTAGGTTTTCTAGTAGCATATTTATAACTGGAAATTAAAGGAACTGACTGATGAGATGGCCACAGATCTGGGCTTGATCCTATTTCTTTGCTCTTAGAGACGCTGCAGCAAGGGTAGGGCTGGCAGATGGAGCAGGAAATGACTCCTTTCCTAATGATCAGGAGACACTGTCCCCAGGCAGGAGACAGGATTTGTTAGTGCCTCTTGTTGGGAGCTGTGTGGCCTTTTGTGGTATGATTTGGGGAACACTGTTCAAGTGAGATGCTGGATGGCAAGGGACAAAGCAAAGGATCCAGGAAGGACTCAGGAAGGTCAAGGCCACCAAGAAGTGGCTGGAGGGTCAGGACTACTTTTCTTTGTGAAGTGTCTTCCCTCCTCTCAGAACTCCCCAGTCTTCAACCCAAGAGGGTCTGAGAACCCAACTTTGATTGCCCAGTAGCCTCTGACGCACCTGGGCATGGCCACACACATCTTTATCCCCAGTCCTGGCATAGGAGTGGGGAGAGAGACTGGAGAATCGCTGTGTCTTGGTGGCCCAACAGTATCTCTGGCTTCCATCACTCAGTGTGGTAAGTCCTGTTGTTCCAAGGAGCAAATCTTCTAGCTTCTGGGACCCTCAAAAGTGGCATAACAGTTTAAGAGTTGATGGACCCAGTTTTCCTCTGAAACCCCCTCCAATCCCAGAGAGAAAATTTGGCCATTCTGTCTCTGTAAACCAGGCCTCACAATCACGAACTTCTGGGATCAGATGGATTCTCAGCCCTAGAATCTTGAGGGTTCTTCCTGTTCTGTGGTGGGAAAGAGACAGGACTCTGACTCACAATGTCACAGAGCCTCTCTTAGCAGAAGATCACAGAAAATGTCCTGTTCCACATTTTCAAATTACCATGTAAGAGCAGACTATCTATTATAAGGAACCAAAACTTTCACCCAAATTATTCAGACTTTGAACTTCAATTTCACCGGGAGAGAGTCTTATGCAAGTTATTTTGTACTATAAGATGAATGACTGATAAATTGCATTCTATTTGGAAAATTTAGTCATTTCTCATTTGGTTATTGAGTCCCTGATATGGTCACTACTCTGCTAGACTGGGGGAGGGGGTAGAAAGAATACTTCTAGTGAAAAAAGGAAGAAGGTTTTTAAAATATGAATTCATGTAGAAAGAAAATGCCTGGAGAGGCAAAGGATACACAGAGAATATGATGGGCCTCAAGGGGAAGGTAGCTTACTGCACACAACGATTCTGTAGTCAACAAAGTTTCTTTCTCTAAATCTTCCCAGCCTGGAACCGAACAGCCTAAGGCTACTGAACAGCTATCTTGGAAGGGGAGGCAGAGTCTTATCTCTGCAGGAGAACCACATTTGATTAAGCATCAGCTCTCAACAGACAGCTTGGAAGAAGGGGCATTTCAGCTGTCATCCTGGCAGGCGGTGGCAAGAGGTAACAGTTACAAAGTGCAGAGAGAGTCAGGTGGAAAACTGTGTGAGGCTTAGGGTGGGCCACTAGGGCTGGCAGACAATGCTGGCCATCTTCAAAAGGCACAGGATAGCTCATCTGTTTGTTTACAGTTCCATTGAGTGACTGTGGACAGACGAGGAACATAGTTTGCTGACCAGAGGCCAAGATGACAATGGGATCACAAGCAGTGAAATAGCAGGGTACCTGCCACTCACAACTGACACTGGCCACTGAAGTCTCCCTCACGTAATCTTTAATTGAACAATTATAAAGAGATGGAGCAAGAGAGTTACCAGCCACAGCTATCTTAACAGTTGGAAACAGAGTGTGATGGATGGAACCGTCTGAAGGGAAAAGGCTGACAAGCAGGTCTGGCTTCTTCTATGGAGGGGCTTGAATGCCATGCTAAGGAGAGGATTATGTGGAGCCGTCTGTCCTAGAGCATACACCTCGATATGCAGTCTTTAAATAATGAGCAGTCCATAGGTTGTAGGTGTTCAGAACCACTGGTGTCATTTAAGTTTATGGGCATTCTGTTGTGATTAGACATGGCACCTGCCCCTCCTGTATCTGTAAGTCAGGGAGTTAGGGAGGGATTGTCATTATCCTAAAGCACACAGAACTGGAAAGCCAAGGGACCTTGATTAAGGGTAGTGCCGACCTCTCAGAAAAGGTAAGTGACTTAGCCAAGTTCACGCAGCCCATCTCAGAGACAAGACCAGCATCCCATGGTGACTGCGGAAGAGGGAAATATCCTCCCTATTGGTGGCCAAGATGGCAGTGAGATGCACAGGGGAACGGGAGGCATGTCAGAAGGGGAGGGGTGGTGTACTTTAACATTTTAGTTAAAATATTAAGGGGATATGAAGACTTTGCCTGCCTTTGCTTGGGGTGGATTCGCGGTGTGAATGGGAAGGCGCGCCCCTGCGGCTCCCAGGCGCATCTTCCAAAGCGGAAGGAAGGGATCAGGCGCCTCCTCCCAGCCGCCCCCACGGGCCCAAGGCTGCCCCCCAAGCTTTCCTGAGTTCACCAAGCCCGAGGGCTCGGTGGGAAGCGCTCCGGGCCGGGCGCCGTGGGGACGCCCGTGGGTCTCCTGGATCGGCGGAACGCGCGCCACGCATTCCCACCGCTGCTCTTCCACCTCCGCGGCGGGGCTGGCGGCGCCGCACTCTGCTCGGAGGGCGCACGGCTGCGAAGTCCTGTGCTGCGGAGGGCGAAGGGACCCGCAGACCCCCTCGGTGGGTCCACATCGAGCTGTCACGGAGCAAAGGCCATCGCGGGGCTGTGGGCGTCCGTGTCTGGGCACACACCCTGCGCACTCTCGGGGGACCTTAGTGACCTCGCCAGCCAACCCTGCGGTGCGCCCAGCTTGCTCCGGGTGCGCTAAACGTCAGGTGGGTGCTGTTGGCTGGGGGCGGGGGGTGTCACCGGACGTCTTGTCCCCTTTTTCTCCCGGAGACGCGGGTTGAGCTGTGAGCCAACCCCAGCTGCACGCGGCGCCCCTATAAATAGCGCGCGTGTGCCCGCTTGGCGCCCGTCCCTCCAGGCTGCGCGCGGAGAGAGAAAGTTGTGCGCAGGGGACCCGGGAGCCCCGAGGTCCCTGCAGCCCGGGATCCTAGAACTGATCTCGCGCGCGACGCAGCTAGACGCTGCCTAACTGCTTCGGAGTGGCACCAAGATTTGGGGATTTTTTTTCTTTTTTTTTGACTGAGCGCAAGTGGGAGTCGCTAGTGTCCTGGCCATGAGCACAGCCTCGCCTTCTCAGCGCTGGAAATTCCTTGTGCCTCTGTGATTCGTTCTTAACGTGAGTCAGACTCACTCGGACAGGACCTACTCCTGGACTACTTGGCACCCGCCACCCCTGCAGCCACTCTTTGAGCACCCCACCCCCCTTTGTCTTTCCCTCTCCGTGGTTCACCTCGGGGTGCTTGGGATTGGGGTGAGGATTTATTTTGTTCCTTTGAGGTGTGATCGCCTGGGTTTGGAGACTTTTTAGATGTCTGGGAACACGGGTGGCTGCAGGGCCCCCCCTGGGCAAGGCTGATTTCCAGGGCAGGTTTCTGCATGAGCTCCTTAAAGGACAAAGGTACCAGAGCCAGCGAGACCTCTCCAAGGGAGTCTCTGACTTCAGCCCACAGAATAGGTGCCGGTGCGCGCGCCTCCGCCGCCTTCCCTGCAGCTCGGTCCTTCTGACCACCAGCGTCTCCCGGAGCTCCGGGATCCCGGGGAAGGAGGCGACGCCGGCGAGCGGGAGCGCCTACCGGCTGCGGCTTGCCCAAGCCGCCGCTCACCATGGGCTCCGCGCGCTGGGCGCTGTCCGTGGTGCCGACCGTCCTGCTGGTCCTCACACTGCCGGTGTGGGCACAGAACGACACTGAACCCATCGTGCTGGAGGGCAAGTGTCTGGTGGTGTGCGACTCGAACCCGGCCACAGACTCCAAGGGGTCGTCCTCCTCCCCGCTGGGGATATCGGTTCGGGCGGCTAACTCGAAGGTGGCCTTTTCGGCGGTGCGGAGCACGAATCATGAGCCATCAGAGATGAGTAACAAGACCCGCATCATTTACTTCGATCAGGTCAGACCCCGAGGGATGAAGGGCACCCAGGAGGGTGGGTGGTCTCTGGGCATCTCAGATTGGGGCTGCCTGCACAGGCTTAACTCATGGGATGTGGGGGATCCGATTGTTTTGGCAACCAGCTCTCCTAATCTGAGTCTGAAACTTCTGATGTCTCCCTTTCCTTCAAATCTTGTCCCCTTTCCCTTCCTGGGCTCTAACCTAGGAGGCTTCCGGCTCAGTGGGGAGACTTGGGAACACGCAGAGGCAGCAGGGAGAACTCAGGACAAGTTTGGCAGCAACAGGTCAGGGAATATTGGTCAGGGGATATGTTCCTTGAGCCCCGGGAGATCTCTTGGTAGAGAGCTTGCCCTCCTGGCTCCAGATCCTCAGAGGGACCTGCCAAGGTTGCCTGAGGGCCCCTCTCAGATAGGGATCTATCTGATAGATGACCCATGTCTCCAAGTGGAGACCCTTGGCTCCACACTGCAGAGACCCATAAGTGGACTGTGGGGGAGGGGAGGTCAGATTTTGTCGCTAGGGTCTTTAGGAAGGGTCCCATGTGGCTGCCTCTGCCTGGGCTAAAAAAAAAGCCCTTCTCCGTACTCAGAGAAAAGTTGCCAAGGAGGGTGGGAAAAGGATTGAGCTAGGCTGCCACAGAAAAGAAATCTTCCATAGAGAAGAAGTTGGAGAATTTCATGGGCCAGGGTTGGTTCAGAGATAATAAATTGTGGAAGAGCTGTGGACTTAGAGTGGCAGGGAGGGATGGATGGAAGCCAGAACTTCTGTTGAGCTCAGGGGCTCAGTGAATGTGTGTGTGAGGAGCCCCAAGACATCACCTGAGCTTGAGCAACAGTTTTTCAGGAAGAAACCTGACCCTAATGGTTTAGTCCCAATCCCAGGGTCCTAGTTCACAGTTGTATGCAGAGGAGCATGGGCAGGGGGACAGATTTAGCAGGGCTGCAGGAATGCCAGGAAAGGCATGAGGTGACATCTGTGCTCATTACTTAATTTTGCTCAGTAACATACTCTGCTGCCGGCATGAGACAGGGAAAATACCTCTCTGGGGATTTACTATGGGATAGCCATACATAATTGGTAATGAATTAAGTCATTCCCTTGGGGTTTGGGTGCACTATACTCCTCAGTGATGGAAATAAAATGCAGCAGTACCCCTGGCTGGCATTTCGGGGAATTAACTAAATGTTGGAACACCGTGGGCAATGCACCTTCCTCAGTGCGGGGAGTTCTTTTCAATGACCTTCTCATCAATTAGAAGAGGAGAAGGGGTTGCTCTTGTATCTTGGGGACAAGAAGACAAATTTAGTTACAAATCTTGATGTGCTTGGATGCTCCAATTACTTCATAGTGTCAACACCCAGCTTCATGTGTGGCCATAGCTTATCAGACATTTCCATTATTGCTAATGAATTATAGTTGCTTGTATCCAAAGCAGGGAGTTCCTGCCAGGCACCTTAAATTATTTTAAATGTGCTTAGTGTGTGTGCTTAGTGGGCTTAGTGTGTGTGTGTGTGTGTGTGTGTGTGTGTGTGTGTGTGCTTAGTGTGTGCTTAGTGTGTGTGTGCTTAGTGTGTGTGTGCTTAGTGTGTGTGTGTGCTTAGTGTGTGTGTGTGTGTGTGTGTGTGTGTGTGTGTGTGTGTGTGTGTGAACTCTCCGTAAAGCCTCTATTGGGGATTCTCACATAGTCCGTGGCTTGTTGTAGAAAGTCGATCCACCCCTAGTCCTCTGATAACAGAAATCTGATACTTATCAGGAAATTGCATGAACATGTATTTTAAGGCAAGGATTGATCCTGGTACAGCTTTCCAACCTGTCATTATTCTTCTTTTTTTTGTTCAGGTAGTAGCACACCATATTGAAAGGTTCTTTCTTCCTTTTAAATGGTATAGAAAAAATAAAAGTAACTGTATTTGAGATTATGCAAAAAACATGAAAATATATTAATTTTGACCAGATGCAATATTTAAAAGAGACAGAAGACTACCACTGATAATTAGGAAATGAATCTTTATAGGTGTGTTTGAATTTTGAACACTGCTTACTGGTTTATTTCTTGGAGTGACATGAAACATACCCTCATTATTTTACTGTTCCCCCTTCTCTCTCTCTCTCTCTCTTTTTTTTTGGCGTCCCTGGGTGGGCTCGAATCCCCCTTCTCTCTTAAGACAGTGACTTACCTTTGTGACACTGCAAGTTTAGCTGGAGTCATTTAGTGATATTCAGAGTTAATTTCGTAACCAGAATAACCAGGTAGAACATTTTGGAATACAAAATGCACTGTGGCTTTGTTGGAAATGGTGCTTAAAGTCACTTTTCATTTTTGACCCCTGAACTTTAAATGATGAGCAGGTGACTGATATGATAATGCATGACACCAAGAGGAACACGTAAAGGCCATTCATTTCATTGTCTGCCTTATTCACACCCCTCTCTGGCAGCCAGCAAGGCTGACTCATTGCCAATTCATTATAATTAAGTCTTTGTTGGCACAAAAATGGGAAAAAACTGGTTATGTATCTTAAGAGAGTACTGGCAGAGGCTCATGGAAGGGCCAGGCATTCCTACACTGTGGGTACCAACTGTTCAAATCTATGGATTATGTCACAGAGTGAGGGGGTACCCATGCCTTGGTGTGATGTGTGGGGATGACTGCAGAGAGCCCATGCATGTCGATTGGCTGGCTTTGTAACGTCACTTCTGGACATTGGGAAGCAGTGGGGATGCAGACAGTGGGGATGTGAATACATGGCAGATGCTTATGGGAATCTCAGTGTACAGGTAATATAATATAAGTACTATATCACCTTGATGTTTCCAGAGTCATCAGGCTTGGGAATTGAAGCAGCAATACAAAACAGTTACTTTAATTTTTGTTTCTATATCATTTGAAAGGAAGAAGAACCTTCCAATATGCAAGTCCATTTTCCAAGTCACTTAAGAGGAAGGGAATAGAATGAGTTGTGTTGTTTTCTGTGGGTTCTGAAGTTAGCTTTTGAGAAGGGAAGAAAGGATGCAAAGGAAGGAAGGAAGGAAGAATGAAAGGAGAGAAGGAAATTATTTTATGTGTAGAAAAACTATGATAATTTACTATTATTTATTATTTTTACTTGTAGATCCTAGTTAATGTGGGTAATTTCTTCACACTGGAGTCTGTCTTTGTAGCGCCAAGGAAAGGAATTTACAGTTTCAGTTTTCACGTAATTAAAGTCTACCAGAGCCAAACAATCCAGGTATGTGCTTTCACCCATTCTGTCGCTATGCCTACAAATTCTATCATTTCTAGTAGGTTATGCACTTAAATACTGATTCAAAGGCATATTGTAATTGTACAGATGATTATGCCTCTTTATAGTTTATTGTAAAAACATCTATTTTCCAATTTTCTTCTTTATAAGATCCATTAAGGTGTGGCAAAAAGCATATAGAAAAATAAGAAATTGAAGATTATACTCTGATAACAACCAAACATGAAAAATATGTGGTTTAGAAAAAAATTCAGTGACACAAATCTCTTCAGAATATCTTGATTTCATTTTCTGCATGCACATAAAATTGTTTGAACCTATAAGAAAATAAACTTATAAAACTAGCAGGGTTTTACAGGTACGTACTAGATAAGTAAAAGAAATTTATAGTAATTTAAAAATTATGAGATGCAATTAACTACTTAAAATTAAACCTGTGAAAGCACAGCAATTCATTATCCTGTTAAAAATGGTTATACTGTGTGAATTCTTCCTGGGTACTCGTGGTACTAATACATTCTTACTGATGACAGTTTTGGGGTTATAGTTTGTGCTGTGCCTGGCAAGATGACAGGCTTGACCTTACACTCAAAAGCAACAATGGAGATAGTTCCTGAGCTGTTAAAATACTCTAATTGTAAATAGCACCAGCACATGTCTATTGGGATTGGGATTCTAGGATAATATTTCACTGCAGACTCAAAATCTATTTTATATCTTCTGTCTATGTAAATAAGTCATCTCATGTACCCTAGTGAATGAATCAATTGACCAGCTCCAGATTTAATTTATTCCATATTAACTTTTACCTAAAATGTAAATATGCAGTAAGCAAACATACTCCCAATGGAAACTCTCTGGTACTTCAAATGACTTTCAGTGCTATGCAAGCTACAGAGAAACCTACCAGGATATTGGTAAAATCTGGCTGTGTCTGGATTTTACCCAGCACTGGGACACCACATGTCCACTTCATTACCAAAGAATTGCTGCTGAGTGGACAAGGTCACCAAAGTTGTCTACTTCACTTGCATGCTGAAGGGAAGCCAGTTTCTCCAACACAGGGCTGCTTTCAAGAGAGCATTTTTCTCTGTAGGAATTTCAGGAAACTTCCATGGGAAAAATTTAAAAAAATTTTACAGTAGGTATACTAAGTTTGAAGGGAAAGGGCTATTTTCTGAACATCCATTGGATATTGTTTCCCAGTAGATATCTGACTTATTTCAAAAGGAGCTTTGCAGTTGATTGCCTTTCCCTCCTAGGTTAACTTGATGTTAAATGGAAAGCCTGTGATCTCTGCTTTCGCTGGGGATAAAGATGTCACCCGCGAAGCCGCCACTAATGGAGTGCTACTCTACCTGGACAAAGAGGACAAGGTTTACCTGAAACTTGAGAAAGGTAACTTGCTTGGAGGCTGGCAATATTCCACGTTCTCTGGCTTTCTGGTGTTTCCCCTATAAAATTCGATTTCTCCATGATGTCCATCCAGTGAGGGACGACCCACCCCGGAGTTATTGGAAGATCATTTTTTTCATCATTGGATTGATGTCCTTTATTGGTTTTTCATGGGTGAATATGGATTCTCTTTAAGGATTCTAGACCTGTCTGGACCAACACAGAGTCTCACAAGATTATTTTCATGTGTGTACATTTCTTTACATTTGGATTGGGACTCAAAGCAGATAAAGGTTATCTATACTTAAATGTAACAGGTAAAAGCTGTCTCAAGGTTTGTTCTGATTTCAGTTTAATGCAGTTACTACATTCTTTGCAGATGTGGGATTTTATTAATTAATTAATTTATTTTTAAAAGACTGGCCACTGAAGAGAATGAGAGAACTCTAAAATTCCGACTTCAACCGATGGTTAGTTTGACACTGCCAAAGAAGAGTGTACTTTGTTGATTACACATTGATTATACTTTTTTTTAGTACTTTGGAATTAGTTTGCTTTGTTCTCTTAAGGTAACTGGGATTGTTTTATTTCTAGTGACTGTGTTTTCTCTACAAATGAGGTAATGAATGACTTGCCTCAAAAATATACCTTACTATGATGTCATCAACATGACTTCCCTTCAAAAAAAGAGAATGCTTCATAGTTGTATTTTAATTATATATGTGAAAGAGTCATATTTTCCAAATTATATTTTCTAATAGAAAAAATAGATCATAAATCTGACAGGCAAAAAGTTGCTTACCCGAATTCTAAGCACTCAATCCCCAAACCTTAGCAAAATAGTTCTCCTCGGTGGGAAATCTTATACTTTATTGCTCAACTTTAATTAACATGATTGATAATAGCCACTTTATTAAAAACCTAAGGGATTTTTTCCCTTAGACATGAACACTTTATTAACTGGAGATGGGATGCCCTGGTTTTTAATTATACCTATTTTTCAAATCTTTTGTTGTGTTTGAAGTAGCATCTGGTTTTGCCTTAACTCCTTAAAGTGTATATATTTATCTGTTTATCTAATACCAACCCAAATATCCCATAAGTAAATCTAGTGCAATATCTTACTTTGTCTTTTGTATAGGCCATATGAATTCACAATATTATTTATGTCTGTTATAGAATAAAGATTATTATATGTTAGTGGAATTGTTTTGTCCTTTGGGTTTTGGAAATATGCATTCTACATGACTTTCCCTCATTCTCTTTCCCCCTTCCTTTCTTGTTTCTTTTTTTCATAGAGTTTAAAAATACTTCTGAATTTCCAGGTAATATCCTTCAAATTGGTAAAGGAAATCTTTACTGTGTTTAATCTGTCCAAATCCAGGAGTTGCAAACTTACCAAAAGAGAATCAATGGATTTAGTACCCACTTCTTTCACAAGGACTTGTAAATAAGGAAGTTAAAAATACCCCTGAAATATCATGAGCATGCTCAATGTATAAGGAGTGGTAAGGAGTAGAGAGACCAGTGTTTTCAAACCAAAGACTTGGGTGAAAAGCTCTGCTCTCAGCATCACAGGTTCTGCTAAGGAGGAAGTGTCACATGACATGTCTGGAGATTTGCCTGGATGTCTTTATCTGTGGAGAGCAATTTCAGGGGCAGAGGAGCTTTTGTTGTTGGAAGCAGCAAGAGAGGTGTTAGAAGGAGACAGATACAGGCACATCTTCCAGAGTGATTGTGACTCGTCTCTAGGTTAGACAGAAGTCAACCATCTCTAGAAGACTTTCCTCCTTCCTAGAAAGAAGTATCTGGAGAAATTGGCATGAATCCTTCATTCATTATCCCAAGCTGGCTTGCAGTCAATAATCTTGAATTTATAATCTAAAAAAAAAAAAACAACAACCAATGTTGCATAGAGAGACCATAAGCTAAATTTCCTCCTAATGTCCATGGGACTTCCTGTCCATGCACCTGCTCTGGCTGGTCTCTGTATACAGAGCCTGTATCTAGACATCACAGCAGGCAAATTATTTTTGAATAGATCTACATTCATCATTATTGTGCCAAAATAGCTCAAGAGCATTAAAAGGTACCAAGAGACACCTACGATAGGATGGAGAAAGGTGATAATGAAAATAGATCAGTGTACAAATGTCTTTCATAAATGTGCTCGTGTCCATCTTTTGGGGGTCTGCCCTTGTTTTTCTTAATTATTCTGACATGTGAGAGAATGTTGGCAGATCTCTTGCCTCTAACTCTGACAGACCATTTAATACAAAAACCCACTAGAAACTTTGAAGAGGAAGTATATTTGGGAAGGTTTGAGGGCTGAGGCTCTCCAAGTGAAGAGATGAGGTTAGGATGAGAGCCTCAGGCACTAAACCCTAACTCAGTTTTAGGAGGTAAGAGTTCCCTAAGATCACTGGCCGGAAATGAAGATCATCAAGGGAGAGAGAATGATGTGGCCAGAAGAGCAAGGATGGAGTCCTGTGACCTTCATTTGCAAGCTCTGTAACCATGGGCAGGCCCATTCACCTCTATGAACTTTAGTTATTTTATTTGTAAGCAAGTAATTGGTTATGAGTATTAAATAAGGCCCATGAAGGGCTTGGAACCGTTGCCCCTGGGATCACTACATTTTGTGATTGCTGAAATCTGTAGCCTTATCATAGAGCAACAAGCAGGCCTGCAAGGATGTTAGGATTGGCACACGAAAGCTTGAAAACTGAGCTGGAGCAGAACAGGTTGGAGAACAGGAGGAATGATGTCAGCAGGGTTTGCAGAAATAGAGCCAGATGCTCCCCGTCTATTCTGTGACCTGCAAATTGTCCTCAGAAATTGCGAGGTCCACGGAAATGCTACGTGTGCACAGTATTCGCCTTGGCCCTGTCTGCGTCCATCAATCTAGCACCCTCACTCCTGTCTCCTTTGATTTCCCGTGATCTATGGATCACCAGAAGTTCCCTCCCAACAGAAGCCCATGGAAACTGAGCAGAAGGAAACCAAGTGTGTGTGTGTGTGTGTGTGTGTGTGTGTGTGTGTGTGTGTGTGTGTGTATGTATACATAGACTCTCCCTGGTTCTGGTTGCTTATGGGGAGCTCCACATGGCCCCAGATTCTACTTGACTTCACTTCTATAATTACAATTCAGAAAATTTTTTCTCTTATGTTGTTTGTTTTCTTCCTTTCTCTGTACACCTTCATGTTTTCTATGTCACTTATTTCTTTCTCTTTTTTTGTGTGTGTATGGTATGCATGTATGGTGTATGTATGGTATGTATGATGTTTGTAGCATGTGAGCACCAGTGTATGGGTTCAAGTTTGTGGAGGCCAGAGGTCAACACTGAGTATCTTTCTCTATCACTTCTCCACCTTATTTTTACGAGACAGGATTCCTTATTGACCTTGCAGCTCACCAGTTGGGCTAGACAAACTAGTCAGCAAGCCTCTGCCTTCACCTCCTCAGCTCCTTGCTTACCATTGTGCACTGCCACAACCTGGCATTTAACCTGGGTGCCAGGGATCTGAACTCAGGTCTTCATGCTTGCTCAGCAAGCTCTTGATGCACTGAGCCAGCATTCTAGCCACAGTTTCTACTTTTTAGAAAATCACTGCTATAATTGTTTTGACATAAACATCGACATGGATTAAATTATCCCAATAATGAGTCACACAGACTACAAGGTCCTTGTGACATCTCCTTGCTCCAGATCACCCTAAATGCTGGACAGTGCTAGAATCTTCACAGGAAAAGCCCCAGAAGGTTCCACTTTGCCTTCTAACGGAAGGTCTGGGCTTCATCCATCCACCTGTGCTGTAGAATCCACCTTGTTCCCTGAGTGGCGGTGGGCTCAGCAAGGCTCTCAGATTGGCTAACCCAATGGCCAGGAGAAGAAATGAAAACAGAATAGTGTGGACCTTTCACAGCTGTCCCCATAGAGTTTGATAGCATTGAACTCTAGTTCTCAATGACTGTCTTTGGTGGGGGGGGGGTCGGGGTTGAAGAAGTTGGCTTCTAACTAGGTTCCTCTCTCTCTCTCTCTCTCTCTCTCTCTCTCTCTCTCTCTCTCTCTCTCTCTCTCTCTCTCCTCTAATACACGCCTGTCTTTAGTGTGGGTTTCAAATGTTTTAGAATTAAAAAGGTTTTTTTCTTGCTACCTCTAACCTTTGTGATAATAAATCACTTCTTTGCGACTGACCCTGAAGTTGTCTGTCAGTTTCGCAAGCTCAGTGTATGAAGGATCATCCGGGGATGTTTCCAGACCTTGATGCTGCAGGGCTGGGAGAGGTTTACAGCTGTGCTTTTGGAACAGGCTCCTCGGCCTCCTCAGATGCTCTGACTTGAGCAGCAGCAAGGACTCCTGTCACCCATTCTAAAGTCTTGTTACTCCAAGAGTGGTCTATGTACTGTGGTCTCTCCACTCCCTGGAGTTGTCTTAGAAACCCTAACTTGAGACCCAAGACTAAACCAATTGAAATCAGCCTTTTAACAAAGTGTTCTGCTCCCTCCTGAGTTTCAGGCCCTACAAAGTTCTCGAAGCTCTGTCTGTAATAATACTACTTGCCTTGGAACTACCTCATTGGCACAAGTTAGCTGCAGTCTGACAACCTCCCCAGGGACTCCTGCAATCTAAGTGCACACAGGACATGTTTCTGCAGTGACCCAGGAACATGAGTGTGGCTGCTTAAACCACCATGAGGATAGGTATTTAAGGAAGGTCATCCTGGCACCCTGGTTTGTGAGGGAGGGGTTCTGGGGAACCCACCTGAGTTAATAGTCAGGGCTATAGAAGACTTCCTAGAGGGAAGATGTGCCATCCTGGGCCTGGAGATGAAGGTAAGTCACCCACAGCAAGTGGCATCTTGTGATGAAAGAAAGCCCTTAGGGACGCTCCTCACTGCGCCAGTGTTTGTTCTGAAATACAAAGACAGTTACATTTTGCTTTCTTTGTAACTGAAGTGGTCCCCTCCAGGGGAAAGACACTTGAGACATGGGCCCAGGAGGCATTGCCAATGAGTAAAGTGTGTGCCTGTGAGAGAGGGTGAGAGAGATGTGCGAGAGAAGCAGCTGTTTCTTGGTTGCCAGCCTATAGTTTCACATTTATGTGAGTGCAGAAGGCTCTTTCTTGGTATTTTTAGCATTAATTGTTGACATTTACAGTGAGAAAACACACTGTCATGGACACTGCTCTTGATCTCCCATGATCGCACTGACCTTGAGAACACACATTTGACTTCTCAAGTTCCCCGGATGTTGAGGACATCCTGGAGGTCATTAGCGGCTCCCGGAGGATGGAGAGACTCCTGTCAGTCACTTCTCTGCACACACAGTTTGGGTGAGGAAAGCAGGTCTCCCTTATCATTCAGGGCACCCTGTCATCTCATATAACAGAAAAGCTGCTGCCGGGGTGACAAACTATAATTGCTTATTTTTTACTGGACTTTCATCACTAAAAATTGAATGCCTGAGACAGTAGGTCGAAACTTTCCTAAGGTTCTCCTCAGTTCTCCTCCATGGTTAACTTTAGTAAAAATGCTGAAGGTTTGGGCACCTGAAGAAAAAAAAAAGCAAGCCTCATCTATCTGGACACAATACTATATCTTTGGAAGGAAATAGAGAGCATAACACAAGGTGGGGGTAGCGCTTTCCACATAACTGCTTTGTTTTTTCCTTATCTTCATGACAAGAGGGAAAATGACTCACTTGGCTCTACCCAGAGGAGATATTTCATGGCTTTCTTTCTATATTTTTTTGTGTGTGCATGCTCATGTGTGTGCAGGTCTGTGTCCATGAGCACACAAAGCCAGAGGACCAACCTCAGGCTCCATCTCCTTACCTTTTCTGACAAAGGTTCTCTCACTGGCCTGGAACTCATCCAGTTAGAATGGATTGGCCTGTGAAGCTGGAGAGTCTCCTGTCTCCACCTCCCCACTACTGGACTCATAAGCACAGGCCACCACACTGGGAGTTTTAAACCATGGATACTGGATTTGGGGATTGAACTCAGGTCCTCATGTTTGCAAGGCAAGCACTTAGCCAGCTGAGCACATCTCAGTTAATGCAAACTATACATGCTTTCTTTGCATGCCAGAGAAAAGGAGATTGAACATCAAGAAGTAGCTGAGGGGCCCACCTAAGGCATGGAATGAGGTCTGGGTGCCCAGCCATTAAAGAGTGTTCTGTGAAAATAAGTTGTCTTGTATGTGGGAATGGCTGTTTAACCACAGGGTTGTATTTTCTTGGTCTCACTGCTACCACAAGGCAAAGAGGACTTTTGCTATTGGCATGCAATTGAAGGATCACCTTTACCCTGGACACGCAGGCCCGAAAATACCTCCAGGCTCTGAGTGATACAACGGAGCTACCATGTGCTCTGAGCAGCCCTTCTGTCCTGGACAGTTGCCCTGTTCCACTGAGAGCGACTGGCCAATCTGAGGGATTTGATTCTCGGGAAGAAGCTGGAAATTTGCATCATTTCGTGTATTTCCCTTTGTCTGTGAGTGCCAAAAAGCTATATTCTTCTAAGATCCTTCTTCTCTATTTAAAACTATATAAATAGTCACAAGTGTTTCTTTTAAAATATTTCAGCTTTTACTTTGTTAGCATCTTTCACACCACAGAGAAAAACAGTCATGATTTTCCCCTAGTATAAGAAAACATGAAGGAGATGTTAACAAAAGAAGCGTCTTTTTTTTAAGTGTATGTGTCTGTGTGTGCAGGTGCGTGTCTGTGGAGGCCGTAGCACATCCTCGGGAATGCATTCCACCAGCTTTTTGTTTCTGTCTGTTTATTTAGATAGATTCTTTCATTGTCCAGGAGGTCACCAATTCAGCTAGGCTGGCTGGTCTGCAAGCCCCAGGGAGCTTCTTATCTCCACATGCCTAATGCTGGAATTCCAAGTGCACTGAGGTCTGCCCAGCATCTTAACATGGGCTCTAGGGATAGAACTCCGATCTTCCTGCCTGTGGGGTAAGCACTTCACTGACTAAACTGTCCTCACCAGCCCCAAAGAACATTTAATCAACATATTAATGTACCAGAAGAAACAGATAAATCCAGCAAAAGAACAGAAGTAGGAAAAAAATGTGACAAAACTTCACTGGTATCTGACATGACACTTCATTGGGAAGGAGAGACATTGATTCTCCTTTGGATTCACTGGCATTTCCCCGCCTTCTTCTTTCCCTGAGTGTTAAGGTCAGTTCGCTGTAGGCAGAAAAAATGCTGGCTCACCAATAAGCAAGGACTCTGCTCTTGCTTCTCAGGGGTGACTTCTGAACCACCCTGGATCCTGGGCCAGGCTGATTGGAAGGAAAGCATCTGGTAACTTGTCTCTAGGGAGAGGATTGCCCCACGTTTCAGCAATTCAAGGAAGCTGTACTGGAGCTTGGCTGGAAGCCACATTGTGCTCTCCCTGGCCTTGGAGATCATCTCTGAGCTGAATCTTCCAGAGGCTGCAGGATTTAAGAGTGATTTCCGAAGTGCCCGGGCTGGTCTCATGGGAGAAAAGACTTTGCCCATTTTTCCTTCTTGTGAGGTGATAAGACAATATTTTATATGTCTCCATAAAGGGAATGTGGAGCTCACAAGAGCCATTAAAAAGTCCTGTTTTGCAAGATTTCCCTTTTTTTGAATTGGCTGTTAAAAGAAAAAAAAAATCCCAAGTCCTCCTTTACGGTGAGCACTTGGCCCAAGGCCAGAGGTGAAAGTGAACAAACATCACAGGTCATGTGTGATATTTGAGGGCTAAAGGCCAATATTATTAGGAAATAAATAAGGCAAGAAGCATCTCTTGGGACTTGGAGGCACCATTTTTTTTACAGTGGTCCATGTTATTTTGACTTTCTCTTCTTTGATATTTTCATACACATATACTGAACTTTGGTCATATGTACAGGACATTACCCTTCCTTAGTTCCCTCAGTGTTACTGTGCTTATTATCTCTTATCTGTGACTAGATCATGGAAGGGAATGCTCCCTCTCCCTGGCAATCGTTAATTGTTGTTGGCTTATTAGGGAGGGGAGTGGCCTCCCAAGTTCCCCCCCATCTATAACAAGGTGTTGACTGACCTGATTATGTGCAGGTCATATGCAGGTGACCTTGGATGTTGTGTCCTTCATAAGTGCAATGGCCTTGCCATGACCAGGTGACAGAGTTCCGTAGTTTTCTTCCCCGTCCTTTAGCTCTTATATCCTTTCCATCTGCTGTTCCATGCTGTCCCCTGATCCCTCAGCGGACGAGGAGTATGTCCCATATATGGCAGAGAATTCACCAATCACCCATTTTCAGCATTTGCGCATTTACGATTCTCTATCGACTGCATCCCCGTTCTTTGTGCCCCTTCTTCCCTGTTAATTCTTGAGCCTCTGAGGGACCAATATAGGAGTCCTAACATAGCCTTACTATGCACCTACTGTATACCCTACACTCTCGCCTTGAGTCTGCTCTGTCATCATAGCAACACGTCTTGATCTTGACACATGTCCCTCCACTTTGGGTGGAAACTTCGGTCTGCAAGCAGAGCAGGGTGCTAACGTGAAATGAGCTCCAGGAAGATGTACAGCCCTGTGAGGGATGGCCTGCAGAGTGGAAGCTTTGTACCAGTTTTCATCCTCTGACTTCTCAAGTACGTCCTTGGCTCTGGGAAGTGAGGGTTCTAGGCCTCTGTACTCTGGTCTGCGTTGGCTCATTTGATGCCCACTGAGGCTCATGGGAGGCTTGTTGAGAGCAAGCCTCTGGTGAGATCCAGGTCACAGTAAGTCCCTATGGGTGCCTGAAGCTGAGGAGGAGGTGTATTTTTCTTGTGAATCAGTCCACTTATTGTGAGCCAACACACAGCTTCCTTAAAAGCTTAGTAAAGTATGGATATGGATTCATCTAGGTTCCCAACAACTCCTTAAACATATTGGATAGCTCAACTTTATTTCTGTTTCCAAGATTCCCACCTCCACACCAAATTTGGACTGACTGGTAGAAAATTTCTCCTCAGCTCCTTCCCTCACAGGCTGGGGAGGAGGCAGTGGTCATTGGACTAGGTGCGTTAATGAGGAGTTGTCAGGGAGACTTAAAGCCTATGCACTTTCTGCTGATTCTAATATCTGTTGTTCATATTTGAGAATTTTTATTTAAATAAAAACATATGCCAGAGCTTTATAAACTCCAAATTGCCACCTAATGTGAAAAAGACTGTTTTTATTATCACAAGGAATGACTGTCTCTTTATATACTACTGTTTTCTTTGTGTCTTTTGTGTGTGTGGTATGTATGTGTGTGAATGTATGTTCATATGTTGTGGGCACACATGTGTGTTAGTGCATGTGTAGAGGCAGAAGGTGACATCAGGGGTCTTCTTCAATTGCTCTCCACTTCTCTGAGACAGCATCTCTCACTGAGCCTGGAGCTCACTATTCACTTAGACTAGCTAGCCAGCAAACCCTAGGGATTTCTTAGGACTTTGCCTTCCCAGAACTGGATGATGGCATGTACAATATTTTACAGGGGTGCTGGGCATCTGAACTCGGGTCCTCATGCCTGTGTGAGAAACACTGTATCCACTGAGCCATCTCCCCAGCGCCTCTTGTGTTCTTATGCAGCCATGGAGTTTGAGCCCAGTGTGGGTGGGTGTCGGAGTGGGAGGTGGCACTTCCAGGTGTCAGCCTAGGAAGTCACATCTGCTGGATCGAAATTCATGGTGGTTCTTTATCTTCTTTATGTTTTCTCAATCTGTACATGGATGCTCGTTTGCTTCAAAAAGTGGCAAAGGATGTCTGCATGTGTGGGCTAAAATTGGAAAGATTGGTCTCTTCCTGCCAATTTCAAGGGAGGTGCAGTTCATGACTTGCTGGATCCAAAGAGGGTTTGGTGGGGGGGACCATGAATCTCTCATTTTTTTTGTTTTTGTAAGTTCTCTGGGTGACTCTAGTGATCAACTAGCAAATAGAGGCTTTATAAGTATTGATGCCATCCTGTCCCAAATAAGAGTTTAGCTTTAGTTTAATTTTCAGGTTACAGGTAGAGCCCTTGCCTAGCATGTGCAAGGCCCTGGGTTAGAACTCCAGGATCATAAAAAATATATAATTGAATCTAACTTATCTTTTCTTTTAAAATTCATTAAAACAAACTGTGCCAAGTTGCAGATCTGTCTCATTGAGAATTTGCTATGGCGTTGTCAACAAAAGCCACTCAATGTTGATGGATTTACTGTTCAGCACTGAATGCGGGGAAGCTCTTCCAAGTGTCTGCTCTCTCCCCAGCCCTTCTCTCTGGTTATGATGATAGGACAGAGGAGCAGGCTTGTTAACACGCTTCAGTCCTCAGTCCTGGAGACCAGACTGACTGGAGGCTCTGAGATGGTAGCCAGACTCCTGGCTGAATGTGTTGCTGCTTTAAATTGCTCCAAGGAAGCCAAGAAAGTCAGCTGGGCCTCCATGATTAATGCAGGCAATATAACCCAGCAGTCTGCTAATTGTGAGGTTAAGCATCACCCAGCTGCCCTGTGGAGGATTCTCCAGGTACTTTCTGTGCAACAGGCAAAAGGAGACAAGCTCAGAACCCAGGACTTGCAGTCACGCTCTGTCTCAGGAGTGTTGTCCTCATCTGGCTGTCTATGTGAGGCCATGTGTGTTGTGTGGCGTTGGCTGCTGACTCACAGTGCTAGGGAATGAAGACCACCTTCCCATTGCAGCAAGAACATTGTGCATGGCAGTGAGAAATGAGCAATTCAGGGCAGAAAAAGGATTCTAGACTTAACCTCCCCACCCAGATATGATTGCTATTAATATGACAGGCTTGTGCACGTGTGTGCCTTTGTGGGTACTCCTATGTGTGTGCACTTGTGTGAGGGCAATGAGCATGTGCATGTGTGTTCTCCTTTAAACAATAAACTTGAGTCACGCTACTTTGCTCAGTGCTTTTTTTTGTCCTGTTGGCACATCATCAATATATTTCCATCATTTTATATATATATATTATATATATTTATCATTATATATATGTTTTTATCATTTTGGAGCAATGAAAATCTTATAACATTGATCTGATGGGATCAATCGTGGCTTTGTTCCTGATCCATTTGAAAATATGTTTCCTCAGCCTCAAATACGTCAGCATGCATTTCCTAGCAACCAGGAAAATCTCCTACTACATGGACCCATCACTTCTGGGTACCCTACTGCTTACTATCAGATTCCATTCACATTTCATCAGGGTTCCCAGTGCTGTTCTTTATCACAAAAGCGTCTACATCAAGTTCATTTTGCACAGTCTAGGACATTTCCCTAGTCTCTGACTGCCTCTTATGACCTTAACATTTTTTTGAGGCCTACAGGCCAGGGTTTATGTTGTGCCATGTCTTTCACTGTGGATTTGTCTAGTGTCTTCTTGTGATTGGGTTCAGGCTCTTCGTCTTTGCCAGGGACATACATGAAGTACTGTTGCTTGTGTCCTTGCAGGTGGCACACATTTTAAATCTGTCCCCAGCCCTGGGGATGCTTCCTGTGATGATTAAAGTGGTACCTCCAGGCAGGTCCACAATTATTACTTTTTCTCTAATGGAATTAAAGAAGCATTTTGTGAGTGGAGGGGAGACTCTACTGTTATCTATTTATTCTTATATGTGTTTATGGTTTTCTGAGTTTATTTGCTGGATTATAATCTATTATCTTTTTTTACTTAAATGCTCAAACTATCCCCATTTGATAAGAAGAGTCCTTGGATTTTGTCTCCTTTATGAAATGCCTCCATCGCTGTCTTGAGTATGAAATGGGTTTTCCCTTCAGCTTGCACTTTGTCTTCTTGGGTGTGAGGAATATAATCTTCCAAGGCTGCTTTACTGTATGTGGGATTGGTACTCAGAAGCTGAGATCTGGGAAATGGGTGTGTTCACTGCTGCTGGCATTGGAGTTTCCAAGTGTTCTCAGTGCAGTCTAGGTGGTTTCAGTATGCATAACATACCTGTCCACCCATCTTTCCATCCATCCATCCATCCATCCTTCCATCCATCCATCCATCCAAACATCCATCAATGCATCCACCCACCCACCCATCCATCCACCCACCTACCCATGCACCCACCCACCCATCCACCCACTCATCCATCCATCCATCCTTTCATCCACACATCCAAACTAAATTTATCCTCATATCCTCCAATTTCATTTCATCTTCTCACTTTTGATGTTTGTGCCTCAGTTCTCATCTCCTCATTTTCTCATATTACTGTCCATCACCCACTGCAGTACAGGAGTGTCTTTACCTGCTAGACACCACCCTGGCATGGGGTAGATTCTCATATGCAAACTTCTTTCTCACTGTTGCACTATAGCCTTTAAAGGGGTATCTTATTTACATGGACCCTTCTTCACCCCCTGCATGGGCATCAACCATGTGGTGGCACCTCTCTCTCTCTCTCTCTCTCTCTCTCTCTCTCTCTCACACACACACACACACACACACACTCACACACATACCACCCTTCTTTCATGTATATACTTTATTATCTGGTTTATTTACGGATTTTTCTTTTATTTGGACTGTTTTCGTGTTTGAAACACAGATGTCATCATCAATTAGCTCTCTCTTGTCACTGAAAGTTTTGGCATGGTAGGAGCTAGTCAGGAATCTCCAGAGAAAAAGAACAAGGTTGTGTAAGTGTCAGAATCCCATGACCTGCAGCCTGTGATCTTGAGACCTGGGAAGCTGGAAGTGTGGGTAGCTGGCTGCTTCACAAGCCAAGGACCTGATGATGTGGATTCCCCATGAGTCTCCAGGGCCAAGAACAAGGACCCCAAGGGCAGTCAGCCAGAGGGTGAATCCAAACTTCCTCTACTATCTCTTTCTCTCTCTTGAGGGCCCAGAGGCTGTCTGTCTCACTGGGGAGGGATCTGCTTTGCTCAGCACACCACTTCACAGGCTCTTCCAGAAACACCCTACAAATGTGCCCAGAACTAAGGTCTAGGTAGAATGCCTTCTCAAGTTCTCTACGAGAATGAACTAGTGTCCACTGACTGAATGAAGGGGCACTAAAGCCTTTTGCTCAACTCACAGGGTCCTGTTATTATCACCAAATAGCCTCTGAGAAAACAGTGGGGTAGTTATCATTTGCCGTAGATTTCCTTCTTGTGAAACTCATTTGTGCTGTCCACACTGTTCCCAGCTCTCTCATTTCCAGACACAAGGTAAGCATATGATGCAGATGTGGTAGGTGATGTGCCAGCAAGATGAGGGAAGAAAAAAAGTGTGTCCCTTGCCGGAAGATTCAGGTGTCAACTGCCTTGTTCCTATCCTTCTCCTCTGGTGACCATGGAAGAATGGATGGAAATATCTTCATCCTAATGATAATAAACAAGACCCCTGCTATCTTGTATCGGGGTCACATTGTGAGTAAATAACAAACACAGCCATGTGCTCAGCATCGAGACTCATGGTTTGCTGTTGGTGATGCTGACGTGTGCCCTAGCTCAACTGAATGGCACGTGCCTTAAACCAGATATGACATCATAGCAACACCTTAATTCGGCCTGCAAGAGATACTTTGTAGCTATGCTGAGAAGAATTTGGACTGTGACCTGTCTAGGAGAGAGAGGAACAAAGGACCCACTGGGAACTGATCACTAATGTTCTCCAGACATAAAAAAGGAAAGCGCTTCAGCCAGGAAGTTCCACGTGACTCCATAGGCTACATACTAGAGACGGGCTCTGCATAGCCGATGAGGGCTGAGTGACCCACTGAGCCCCTCATTTCCTCCTCTAATTTCTGTGATTATCAAAATGATGAAGTAAAGGCAGTTCATTAAAATCTCTCTTTGAAGGCTGACCTGTGGGTCTTCACACGTCTCTGTGCCCTTGCTGTGTCCAAGTGATAAATGCCTCAATCCTCCCCCACGTGACCAGCTGAGGCCAGTTGTCACACTTCGTGGTGTTGGCTTGTCCCAGTGTCTGGATTGGAATCTCATCTTTTCATGCCCGTTTCACCTTTTCTTTTTCTTTTTATTCTTCCTCCCTTCTCCCTTCTTTCCTTATTTCCTTCCATCCTTCCTTCACTTTCTCCCTTTCTTTCATTTCTTTTCTTCCCTTTCCTCTTTCTTCTCTTCCTTCTTCCTTCCTCCTTTCCTCTTCTCCTCTCCTTCCCTCTCAACTTCTTTCTTTCCCTTCCTTCCTTCCTTCCTTCCTTCCTTCCTTCCTTCCTTCCTTCCTTCCTTCCTTCCTTCCTTCCTTCCTTCCTTCTTCCTTCCTTCCTTCCTTCCTTCCTTCCTTCCTTCCTTCCTTCCTTCCTTTCTTTCTTTCTTTCTTTCTTTCTTTCTTTCTTTCTTTCTTTCTTTCTTTCTTTCTTTCTTTCTTTCTTTCTTTCTTTCTTTCTTTCTTTCTTTCTTTCTTTCTTTCTTTCTTTCTTTCTTTCTTTCTTTCTTTCTTTCTTTCTTTCTTCCCAAGGCCAGAGGAGGATGTCGGTGACTTCTTCTGTGGCCCTTCCAACTTAATGCCTTGAGACAGAGTCTTTCACTGAACCTGGAACTCACCACCATTTTGTTGGTAAACCTGACTGACCATCGAACCCTAGTGACCCTCTGTCTCCACCCTCTTGGCACTGGGCTTACAGTTATGCCTTTTTATGTACTTGCTTGGGATTGGACTCAGGTCCTCATGCTCTCCTAGCAAGTGCTCTTACCCATCTCACCAGCCCTTCTTTCTTATTAAGGAGCCTGATGTTGGTGAGGCCACGGATGAATGGATTTAAACAGCAAAGCCATCTTGTATGGCAGGATGTCTATGAGAGGACAGGGCAGTGGGGCTCAATGTGAACCTTCTTCAGGGAGACTCCTGGGACAGCTGGTTGGGCCATGTTACCCGTAATTTCGGCATTTCATGCCTTCTCTTCAAATGAGATAGGAAAAGACATGTGAGCAGATCCTCGAGTTTTTGCATCTCACATCTAAAGAAAACTTGGTCCACTGGAGGGCTGCACCCTTCCCACAAGCTCAGGGTTATTCCAGCAGTCACAGGTAGATAGCAGTGTCTAGCATCACACTTAGCAACTCTGCTGTGCTATTGTTAAAATGTTAAATCTGAACCAGTCTGCCTGGTGTGGGATGGAGATTCAGCTTACTAACAAGACGCTGATGTTGCTGATTCTTGGAGCGGACTTTGAATAGCAAGCATTAGTATAGGCAGTTCCTGAGCTGGTGAAGATGTCCACCTTGAGGAAGAGACAAGCTTACTAAAGCCAGAACCTTGAACACAGAAGCAGAAGGGCAGAAACAGAAGGGAATGAATCCTAGTAGGCCATTTTTATGAACGAGTCCAGGAAGCAGTTAAACAGAGTGTCCATAATAGGTTCTCAGGAAGTGGGTGCTGAGGAGACACAGTTGGGAGAGAAGATATTTATGAGTGATCAATGAAAATGGGGAGAGGGAAAGTCAAGCCCAGATGTTAGCCAGCTATCGAGGCCACTCTGATTCCAGTGGTGGCTCAGCACAAAGCCCGACCACAGCTCTCCTACCATGCCCACTTACTGGTTACAGGTGACCCCTCGAGAGGAAGGACCTTGGGGTGGGGCATGCTCCCAGATGCTGATAGCTGGAGTCTGAGGCATGTCATGCCCTGCAACTGGGAGGCAAGCTCTTCATGGAAGGTGCTTGAAGGTTTGGCTTGAGCAGTTTTAAATCCATTACAGAAAACTCAGAAATCATGGAATTTGGTTGTCTTAGGTTTTTCGGGTGTCTTAGGTTTTGTATATAATCATGTAGGCTTAAGAGGTGTTTAATCGTCATTCATTTTGTGGTGTTCAACTCCCCTGTGTTTGTTCAGGATGAGTGAGTTTGCACATGAAATTCCAAAGTTCGAGGAAGAGTGTGAATGAAGCCCATGGGGTTTCAGCCATGGATTAGACTAGAAGAGTATCTTTGGAGAAAAGGTACAGAATGCTGAGAAGTGAGATGGAAAGGAAAATGTGTTTTGTCTGGATGTTCAAAACTTATGGATGGAACTGTGAATAGAGAGATCAAGCTACTTCTTTGTAGGGTCAGGTTATTTATGAGCCAGACAGGGAGGTGGTGAGCACTTCAGAAAGACTGTGTGTGTGTGTGCGCGTGCGTACGTGCATGACCACAGGCTTGGTGGTGCTCCTCAGGTATGCTGTCCACTTCTTTTGGATAGGAACTTGTCAGTTAGGCTAGACTGACTGGCCAATGAGCCCAAGTGAGATCCAGTGATCTTCCTGTCTCTGCCTCCCCTGTGATGGGAGTAATCAGCTTACTAATAGTGCACTGTGCAGGCTTCTTCTGAATTGAAGAGGCTATATAATGGGGAAGGAAATGCATGAATTAAAAAAAGTTAATGTGGAGACCACTGATATACAATATAGACAGTTGTCATAAGAATGCTGAACACACGGCTGTATGGAAGAGACCAGCAAGTCAAGAAATGCTCATCTGTGCAATAGTGGCACTAAACCTAGGAGGGTAATCAACGGCTTACTGATTGATTAAGAGATCCGCTTAGTAATAAGAACCGTTAACTGGAGCTGGGATCCATGGCAAAATCTTATCTGGACAAAGATCTTGGGCTCCTAGGAGAAATTCCCACTACCAGAGAGCTACAGAGAGGCTACACCCATTAGAAACTAGCCAAAATAGCAATGTTGTCTCATTTAACTTATATTGATCTCACTCTTCGATGGAGATTCTGTTTGTATTTTTCAGAAGGCAGTGACAGAACTGGTGACAACTCAATTCCACCAACAAACCACTGGATGATGGTTGACATCCTGGCAGGAGACAAAACACACCTAGCCTTCACACAGGGCCCAAATGGAACCTATAAGAAAGTGATGAGACAAACAGGAGACCAATCATCACAGCAAGTCTGATAACCCATGAAAGGTCAATGGAGACAGACACCAAAGATACCCAACACAACCCAGGGCAAAGATCCAGAGATACTTAAGATCTCAACAATAAAGCAGACTTAAAACTCACCTATTATGACTCAGGGAACTGAGCGGAAGAGGGGGCGGAAAGATTGTAAGAACCATGGTGGAGGAGAATATCCAGAGACATCGCCCCCTCAGCAACAATACACAAAAGGGGAAGAAAAAAAAGAAAGAAAGAAAAACTGGCTGCCCCGGGTGCAGTTCATAACCCCCTAGGTAGGGGACAGAGTGGAGGGAAATGGGGATACCTTCACAAGAGTTGATCATACAATGCATATATACACTTATTCATAATAAAGATATAAAAAATAAAAATAAAAAATAATGTGGGTCTGGGGATGGAACTCAAGTCCTCATATTTGGAAAACATTTAGTGGACTGGGCTATCTCCCCAGAAAGATTTGAATTTCTAGGCATTTCAGCTACTTAGGGTCATGTGACAAATCACCTCCCAGCTCAGCAGCTTCAAACAGCACATATTTTGATTTTATTCTGACAGTTCCTTAAGGAATTGAGCTGGGTGTCCCTGCCTCAAGGTCCCCCACCTGGCCAACGTGTCAGCCAGGGCAGAAATCTTGCCTGAAGACTCTACTGTGGAAGATTCCAGGTCTAAGTGCACTCACCTGGTTACAGGCAGGATTCACCTCCTCAGCATCTGTGACCTGTAAGCCTCAGTTCTGCACTGGCAGCTGATGGTACATTGGTTTCAGCTCTTTCCCACGTGGGCATCTCCACCATGGCATCTTGCCTCATCAACGTGTGCCAGCCGAAATGACAATAGGGTATCAAGCAGGGTCTAAGTCACAACTTTACAGCTTCTCAAAAGTGACGTCTGCTTATTTGTCATATTCTATTCATGAGAAGTGAGTCGCTAGGTCCAGCCCTCTCTGGAAGGATGGAGTCACATGAGAGAATGTTAGGAGGGGTCCATTAATAAAGGAAAAAAATCACTGATGAAATACATAATATAAACTAACAAAAATGAGCATTTTAGAATATGTTTCACATTCTAGGTCAGTCATGAAAAGAGAATTCTCATGGATTCAAGGTCAGTGGTAACTAGGATTAAAAAAATGGTCATAGGAGTTTTCAAGTTCTAAGACTTGGCATCATGAAAGATCATCAAAGGGCTGCGTTTGAACATTAAAATTTAAATATTGCAAATGGTAATAAAGTATTGACTAGATCTTCACTTAGAGGTAGAACTCTCAGGGCTTCAAAGAAAGAAGTGCTTTGCTAAGTCATTTGCATGTAAACTGGATAATGAGCCAATAACTGTTAATAGGTGTATTAGTCAGGGTTCTCTAGAGGAAGAGAACCAATAGAATGAATTGTATTAAAAAGGGGATTTTTTTGGATTAGCTCATGGCAGTCCCACAATTGCAGTTTGCAAGCCTGAGCCACACAATCCACGTGGCTGGATGCCTCAGCAGTCCCCATCCAGCACTGAAGGCCCGAGGGCTTCCTGGGGAGCCGCTGGTCTTGAGTCCAGGCTGCAAGGATTAGCATGATGGATACACAGTCAAGTTGTGATAAGCACCAGCAGCCAGGCAGTAGTTTAGGAAGAGGTTTCCTTCCCCTTTGCATAACCTTATGGCAGGGGTCTTACAACCCTTTCCCAGACTTGTTGGCTTTCCGAGTCTCTGGAATTTCCTTCCTGTACTGCCCTCCCAGGAAGGGATGTTTGTTTCTAGCTAACATGACTTTCTGAATCCCCTGAGCCTCCTTTCTCTCATCAATTTGGAGGAAATATGCTATGTGACACTCATGATTACTGTGGATTGCTAACAGGTCAAGTTGACAACAAAATTTAACCATCACAGTAGGTCTTTTAATTTTTTTGAGACCAGCTCTCACACTATACCTCATGCTGTACTGGAACTCAGAATGTAGCCAAGGCTGGCCTTAGATTTGTGGCCATCTTTTTATTTCAGCCCTCAACCTCCCAAGTACTGACATCACATGTGCAAACCACCAAGTCTAGTGGTATTTAAAAAATATATTTTAAATTTATTGAGAGGAAGAGAAAGAGAGAGAGAGAGAGAGAGAGAGAGAGAGAGAGAGAGAGAGAGAGAGAGAGAGAGAGACACTATGGATGTACCAGGCCTTCTTGCCACTTCAAATAAACTGTAGATGCCTGTGCAACTTTCAACTTTGTCCATCTGGCTTTATGTAGGTACCTGGTCATTGAACCTGGGCCAATAGACTTGACAAACAAGTGCCTTTAACTGCTGAGCCATCTCTCCAGTCCCATTCAAGTTTGGGTATAGAGTGGACTTGGCCAGTGTCAGAGAAAAGAAAGACATAATTACTTTCTGGGAAGTTCAGGTGCCCAGGGAGAGGCTTTGCAGTGGAGAAGGGGCATCTGAGACAAGATTCACTTCAACTCATGTTGTCTCTCATCTTGATAAATTCATCAGGAAACTTCCACATGGATCATCAGTGCTTTGTGGGGAAAAGATCTTATGGAAAAGCTAAGAAGTAGGATGGGAGGGAAGATAGGCAGCCATGGTAGATATCCACGCGAGAGAAAGTGACAGACAACTGGACGTGTTGACTATCATTTCATATACATATGCAGATATATATATATATATATATATATATATATATATATATATATATATATATATATATATATATATATATATATATATATATATACCCTTTCATTCAACAAATACACCAGCATTTACCACCCATCGAATGCTGGGAATAGAGGTGAACAAGACCAACAGGGTCATTGCCAGGAGTTAACAAAGAAATGAGGGAACAAAAGAGGTAAAGGTAATGATTTTAGGAAAATCTGGTAAGTTATGACAAGAAGAGATAAAAAAGCATTAAGAAGCTGCTTGTGTGTGTGTTAGAGAGAGAGAGAGAGAGAGAGAGAGAGAGAGAGAGAGAGAGAGAGAGCAATTGTGCATGTGTACAAGTAACTGGAGAAGTTATTTGGACTGGAAAAATGGCTTGAGTACCTGAGGTTCCCCCCACCGCATCCTTGGTTCTAGGGACTCACAATGAAGCAGTGTGCGACAGTGAGGGAGGGTGGCGGGCCATGACTTCAGATCCTCCCTGCTCTCTGTCCAGAATTAGCGGGGCTATTTCCAGGCAGCAGGTGGCAAGGGACTTAACCAGAGACCTCGGCCTGCTTCTGCCTCCAGTGTTGGAGCAGCCTGGCACTGACTCTTTGCCCCTCCTCTCTGCAAGACTGAAGCCATACATTTTTAATTGGAGTATTTTTTTTCCTGCCAAAGAGCAAACTGGCTTGCTGCCCAACTTCTGGGTGAAGATGTTGAGAGAAAAACTCTCACCTTCTGTCCCGCTGGCAGCAAATGAAAACAAACTGCTTTTCTTCCTTTCCCAGCTGCTTTCTCTCCTCCACGGGTGACTCTGTTTAAAGCACTGCTGGGTTCTTAACTCCTTTTAAGCCAAAGGACTGGAATCTGCCATAGTCTTTATCTTCCTCTGGCACGTCTAGGATAAGGGTGCTCACGGAGTGTCCTGTTTGCAGCACTCCCATCAGGTCAAGCTGAAAGACTGTCATTGTGTGTGGGGTGGTATCACTGTGTGTGTATGCATGTGTGTATGTGTGTGTGTCACTGTGTGTATGCATGTGTGTATGTGTGTGTGTGATGTCACTGTGTGTGTATGCATCTGTGTATGGTGTCACTGTGTGTGCATGTGTGTATATGTGTGTGTCACTGTGTGTGTGTGATGTCACTGTGTGTGTCACTGTGTGTATGCATGTGTGTATGTGTGTGTGTGGTGTCACTGTGTGTATGCATGTGTGTATGTGTGTGTGATGTCACTGTGTGTGTATGCATCTGTGTATAGTGTCACTATGTGTGCATGTGTGTATGTGTGTGTGTCACTGTGTGTGTGTGTGGTCACTGTGTGTGTCACTGTGTGTGTATGCATGTGTGTATTTGTGTGTCACTGTGTGTGTGCATGTGTGTGTGTATGTGTGTGTTTGTTTGTGTATGTATGTATGTGTGTGGTGGCACTGTGTGTATGTATGTGTGTATGTGTGTTATGTGTGTGTATGTGTGTGTTTTGTGTGTGGTGTCACTGTGTGTGTGCACCCTGGAAGGAAGAGTGGTCCGACTCCCCCAAGTATATGTCAACATCCTTTAAAACCAATACCATTTATTTCTGATTTTTGAGGCCATCCTTCAAAGGAACTCAAGCCCACGGCCGATGCTGCTCCCCCGCCCCCACCCCCACAGGGACCATCTTTCTCCGGCTCTGTTTGGTAATTCAGCTGTGATAAGAAGTTGTGCCGTCAGAGCAAGAGAGAGGAGAAGGGAGAACGGAGGGAGAAAAAGGCTTCAGCGGCCGTCATCTATCTTGTGAAAAATAAAAAGTGCTTACCCGTGCCCAGGTAGTAAATCCTACCTGCTTTATTAAATAAATGTAGTATTTCACTCAAGAAAGGAGACCTCTGGAATGCCTGGAAAATCTTGCAGCCTTTGAAATGGAATAAAGATTGATTTATGTGGAGCTTCTCTCGCGTGTGTGTTTTTCTTCCTTCTGACACAAAGAGCGGTAACCGAGACATGAAATTCATTTTAAAAGACCAGGAGTAAGCAATGGGTATTGAAAATTTGGATGTTTTATTTATCTTACTTAAAAAAATAGAGTTCAGGGTTGCTTGGCTAGTCAGAATTTTTGTGAGTGGGTTGCTTCAAGGAATAATGCCAGTGCATGCCATGATCTGGCCCAGAGCCTATCACATAGTTGGTATCCAAAAAAAATAAATAAATAAGCCCCCAAACAAACAAACAAATCCCAGTAGCCAGTTTGTGTAATTAAGGATTTGAAGTCAGTGGTTTTTACTTTCTTTGGTTTATATCTTATCTCAAAACAAAGACAGCTTAAGATCGCCATCATTAGTAGTCAGATGATGATGGAAACCCGCATCAAGTTGGTTGAACTGAAAAAGAAGTTGGCTTAAGAAACAGAAAAGTCCATGGGGCCATCAGCCTCAGATATGGATGAGGAAGGATCAGGAAGCTTAAAAGACAGCAACAGGATCCTGACTCCATGATGTCATTTTGATAGCATCATTTCGCTCAAATAGCTGTTCTCAAAACACCCGTGTTTCCAGCCCTTTCTTTCTTGTGGAGGTCTAATGACTACCATCTTCCCTCACGTCCTTCTTCTTGGCACTCCCAAGAGACTCCTTCCCCAGGAAGCACTAGAAGCCCACATGGGAGTTTTCTGGTGAAACTGTCAAGGAGAGAAACATCTGGAAGTTGGCCTGGGTCCCTCCCGGCTTCTTGTGGTATCCTCAAAATAATGTCTGAGGTCACCTGGTTTACTCCTCCTCTTCACCTCCAATAGAAAAAGAGTCTTTCCTTTAAGGAGTCTCTGGAGTTTTAGGGCCTCACCATAGTTAGATAAACTCAGCTTACATGCAAGCTGCTTTAGTCATTATGACCAGGGGTATGGGACTTAACGCTACCTGAGGTCAACACTGCACAACCTCTCTGACCGAGGCTGGGGGAGGGTGTGTCCCTAAGGAATAGGTATTTGATGACATGACAGGGGAACAAAAACAATGCATGTGTCTCTGCAGATGTGTGAGCACCTGTGAGGAAGCTAGAGTCCTCCACCGCTCACCTACCTTATTTCTGCGAGACAGGCTCTTTCACTGAACCTGGAGCTTTAAGCATCTTTTGGTTAGGTTGGCTGACCAGCAAGCTCCAGTGATCCTCCTGTCTCCATCCACAGTCAGTGCTGGGGTGGAAGGTGTGAGAAGCCAGGCTGTTTATCTGTCTGCTGGGGGATCAAACGTAGACCCTCAAGTTTCCACATCAAGCACTCTTCCCCACAAAGACACCTCCTCAGTCCCCATTTTTCTCTCCTCACCTGCAATTTAATGCCTTGCCATGGCTGGGGCTTTTAATTTTTTATCAGCAATACAAAAAAAAAAAAAACAACACTTCAGAAGTAGAAGCAGACATTTTCACTCCTTTAATCATTTGCTATCCAAGCACACCCATAGTGAATATGGCTGTACTCATGTGTTTATTGCTCATGTCTCTGGGCTGAACCCATCATTAGACACTACGAGCTACTTTTCTTTACTGTGACAAAATGCTTGGCAGAAACCACTTGAAGAAGGAGGGGTCATCTTGGCTCACAGTTTCAGATGATTATAGTGCACCACTGTGGGGAGGGGTAGTGGGGAAGGAATAGCCCCTTGGTCTGTAGCATGCTCCATGGCAAATCAGGACACAGGCAGCAAGGTCAGAACCAGGGCAGGACTACCTTCACTGGCCCTTCCCTAGTAACTCGTTCCTGCCATCCAGGCCCCATCTCCTAAAGGCACCACCACCTTCAAAGTAGTGGCAGGAGAGGGGAGCAAACACTTAAAACATGGCCTGAGAGGAGCATTTCAGATTCAAACCATGGAGGAAGGAGGAAGACGGACCCAAGTATCATCTTTGGAAAAGATGCTATACTTGGGGAAATAAAGAGCATGAAGGGCTTTCATGAATCAGACCTTAAGTTAAGCCCCCGTGCGTTCTACTTTTAGCCATCTCGGGATCTTAGGAGTGTGAACTATTCTCTCGCCTCTTTTCTTGGAGAAGAGTGCTGAAGTTCAGTGTGTACAAGCAACTGAACCAATATAGCAAGTTGGTAAGAGACCTGGGTAATCATTACTCTGCCCTCTCTTACAGAAAGGTTTCACTCTTTCTCTCTGCATCCAAAATTTTAATTGAAAGAGCAAAATTAATAAAAAAAAATAAAAATTAATATGAATTCCACATTGTTGTATATCTAGGTCTGTTCTGGGTTTGAGAGTCATGACAGATAGGCATGGTCTCTTCCCCTCATTGCCATTGCTTGCATGTGGGTGATAAACACATTGCTGAAGGTCCCTGGGGTGGGACAGGGGGAGGCAAGGGGAGATGAAGAGACCAAACACAAGGCTCACTCTGGAACAAGGTGGTGGCAGAGACTCACAGCCTGAGGAGAAGAAGCTCTAGTCTTGAGAGGTAAGTCAAACTAGGGAGACGTCCACCATGGACGTCAGTGTGGGGTTCCCCAGAAAACCAAAAACACAGCTCCACCACTCCCGGGAATACGCCCAGAGAAATTTAAGTCAGTGCACTATAAAGATACTCACATATTCGCGTCTACTGAAACACTATTAGCAAAAGTAAAATTATGGCCTCAAGCCCAGGTGTGCATCAATGGGGGAAGGACAAATATGGTGGGCATGTGGAGTCTTCCTCAGCCACAGCGAAGAAGGACCTGATGGCATTAGCAGGAGAGGGGATGGAACTGAAGATCCTGATAGTAAGTGAAATATGTGGAACCTAGATTTTACACACACACACACACACACACCATACAATACACACACATACACCACACACATACACACACATACACATACACACACATACCCACACATACACATACACACACACCACACACATACACACATACACACACAAAACACAATACAAGGGGGCGTCTATGTGGGAAGAGAAAGGGGTCTTGCACAAGGGAAGCAGTGACTACAGTCAAATACATAATGTAACTGAACAAAAATGCCATTAGGAGACCCAGGCCCATCTTGAACAATGCATCTATATACTCATAAAAATGTGAAGAATCCTTCTTTAGAGATTTCATTTCCTCTCTGCAGCTTTGAGGGAATTGCTGGATTCCAACCCTGCTTTACAGCCAGGGTTCCACACGTGCTTGGCAACCTGTCTGACTCAGTTCCACACAGGGGCTGCTGGCAGGCGGTGGACCAGAGGACCTGGACATCCTGACTTCGTGAAAGGATTACATCTCAGGGCACAAATCTTGGAGGTGTAAAGAGAAAAGGGACCCCAGAACTCTGAGATATACACCATAGGTTTCCTCAGGACCTAGCATCTGAACACATCATGGAGGAAGGATGGCCTCTCAGGTCCGAGGCTGCCATAACGGAGTGCACCCTGGGAGGAACAGGCTGCAGAAATTCATTCCTCAGCTCTGGGGATTGAAACCCAAGAGCCAGCTGCTGTAGGGCTGGCTTTTCCTGAGGCATTTCCATGACTAGCAGAAGGCTACTGGATCAGTTCCTTTTCCTGTTGTTATGACAAAGCATCTGACCAAAGCATTTTAGGAAGAAAGGGTTTGTTTGGGCTCAGAGTTCAAGGTTATGGTACATCACGGAGTGGAAGGCATGGTGGCAAGGGTACAGCTGGTCACAGTTAGTGCATGGTGAGGAAACAAAAGTGAGGAATACTGGTGTACAGAACCCTTTCCCTTTTCTTATACAGCCCAGGACCCAGCTCAGGGATGGCCTGTCCACACACATTCTCGAAACTTTCTCATGGGCACAGACAGGTGTTTATCTCAAGGTGACTCTAGATTCCATCAAGTAGATGCTTAAGAGCTGCCTTCAGTCTGTGTCCTCAGAGGATCTCCACTGGGCACGCACATACCCGGAGTCTCTTTCTCTTTTCGTAAAGACATCAGTCCTGTTGGATCCGGGGTTCTCATCCATGACTTCATTCGGCCTTTGTTGCCTCTTGACACAGGCCCTGTCTCCAAATACAGTCACAACAGGGGTTGAGAATCCAAGGTATGATTTTAGGGGACACTATCCAGGCCTTAGTAGGTGCTATTGGGCAGAGACCCTTGATCAGCAGGAACTTGCTAAGATGTGAGTCATCTTCTATACCT
>PVHP010011686.1:0-44576 GCA_004024765.1 Zapus hudsonius
GAGAGGAGAGGAGAGGAGAGGAGAGGAGAGGACAGAGGAGAGGAGAGGAGAGGAGAGGTGACTGTGTGCTGCATTTATTTTCTTTTGGCATTTTGCCTTTTGACTATTGTTTTGAGTCTTTGGAATTTGCTTTCTGGTTTGGTTTCTTTGGGCAGTCTTTGGGGTGGGATTTCTGTTTTATTCCTGCTTGGTTTTAGTTTTGACTTTTATTTTGATTTTTTTTTTAGTTTCTTTTATTAGTTACCCATTTCTTTTGGCTTTCCTTTACCTTTTTTATTGGTGTCGTACCTTGCAATAATGTCTGAGAGTGAGAAGACCCTGTGGTCTCAGTACGAGGACATGGGCCTCTTAGGTTGGGGCACCTATTGCAAAGTTTGGCTCGCTTGCCACCACTTGACAGGGGTCATGGTGGCCATCAAGGTTTTAGAGAAGGCCTATGAGAAATTTGACCAAGTGGGAGAGGAGGCAGACATTCTGAGGAGCACCACACACCCCAACATCATGTCACTGTTTCAAACTGTGGAAACAGGAAAGGAGATCTTAGTTTTAGAACTGTGCCAAGAAGAGCTGACACAGCTCGTACATAGGAAGGGATTTCTGAAAGAGGAGGAGGCTAACAGGATTTTTACTCAAATTGTAAATGCTATCCATTATTGCCACCAGCAAGGGATAATGCACAGGGACATTAAGCCCGATAATATCATGATAGATGCCAGGGACAAAGTTACTATCACTGACTTTGGACAAGCCACCAGATTTGTCCCAGGGGAGATGCTGACCATGTGCTGTGGGGCAATCCAGTTCATGTCTCCAGAAGTCATCCAGTTCCAAGCATATGATGGCCCCAAGAAAGACATGTGGTCTTTGGGAGTCTTTCTATACTTTATGGCCACCAGGACCTTCCCTTTTCAATCTAAGTCATTCTCTGAACTCCAGCAGAAAATCATAGGAAGTCATTACATTGAGCCGAACCACCTCTCTAAAGACCTACAGGAGCTCATCAGTACATAACTAACGATGGACCCAGAGTTGAGACCCACATCCATGGACATTCTGAAGCACCCTTGGCTCCCGCAGGGAGAAAGGGGATCAAGTCACCTTGAGCCGCTCCCCAGAGCCTTGGACACTAACATCCTGTCAGTCATAGACTATGGGTTTTGATCTAGCTGATACCCTCCAGTCCATATGACAACCTAAGTTCAATCAGCTAATGTCCATATACTGCCTGTTCCAGTACCAAGTACGAAGCAGGGAGGGGGGCATGGCCCAAGAGAAGACTATCAGACCTTCCCCGCCCCCACTGATCCTGCTGCCTCCCCTCTGTCCTCAAAGAGGCACTGTGTGCCTACCCTGGAGTCCTTCCTAGCATGATTAAAAGTGCAGAAGCAGCCTGAGGATGGCCAGCAGGCAGAGCTTCCACAAAAGAAGGCAAGTCCCCAGCTTTCAGAAGAGGCTTCAACAACCACCAGCGGTACCCATAGTCCAGGAAGGGGTGCCAAGCTCCAGAAGATGACCACATCCAAGATCTCCCAAAAAGAGCCTTCAACATCCAGCCGAGACACCCATGGGCCAGGGAGAGGTCCCGAGCTCCAGGAGAAGATGACCACCCCCAAGAGCATCTCTGATGAGGAGCCTGTGGCCTCAAAGCAGGGCTAGGGAAGGTGCTGGAGGGCCTGACAAGGGAGAATCCAGACCTGCCTAAGGGGAATCTTCCCAGAACTCCCACCCATTCAACAACTGGGTGATGCCAATGAAATCGGGAAACAGCTCTGAACTTCATGAAGCCCCCGGGCAATCTAGAAGGCACTGCATCGAGCAGGAAAGGCAAGCAAAGACCCTCCTGACCATGTCTTCATATTACATCCACCTCTGCTGCAAGCTCCCCTCCCCCTCCTTTTCCTCCTGCACCCTCCTCTCCCCCTCCTTCTCCCAGAGATAATTTGTGTTGTGAGAGAATTTGTGTTGATTTCAATATATATACAATTGAGAATCTAAAATTCAAACACATTTCTTAATATATATATACATATTCAAACTCTGGATTTAAACATTCACGTTGACCAAAATTTCTGAAAAGAAATAAGCATTATGACATTGAAACTGAATTTTTATCCTAAGGCTAAGATGGAAATGGAAAGTGAAAAAATTGATTAAATTTCTTTTAAGCAGAAAAAAAATATTTTAATTATTTATTTATTTGAAAGAGTGTGTGTGAGAGAGAGAAAGATGCAGATAGAGAGAATAGGTGTGCCAGGGCCTCTAGCCACTGCAAGCAGCTTTTGGTTGAACTCCAGACACATGTGACACCTTGTGCATCTGACTTTATGTGGGTACTGGGGAATTGAACTTGGGTCCTTCTACTTTGCAGGCAAACACCTCAACCACTAAGCCATCTCTCCAACCCAAGATCACTCTTAAGCACAGTTTAAACTTGGGCAGCAGGGTAGGATATATTTATTAAGTGAGTACACCTTATTTCTTGAGGCCTGTATTCTTTCTCTCCTGCTTGCTCTCTCCTGGTTTCTTCATGTAAGTCTACATCGCTAGTGGACACACCCAAGGTATAATGTCCTTCCTCTAGGTGAAGGTGGAACTTGTGGCAAAGACATGGGATTGCCACTCATCGGACCCCTTTGATTGATTAGCAGATTGTAGGAGATCTCCAGCCAGCCTTGAAGTAGTGAGCTACCCATGGAGGCCACAGGGCAGGACAATGCACCAACCATTAGCAATAAGAACAGGCCCCAGCTGACAGCCAGCAAAAGCAAAGACCCATATCCTACAGCCATAAAGAGCTGGCTTCTGCCCACAACTGCGGGAGCCAAGAAGAGGCCCCAAAGCTTTAGAAAACACAGCCTGGGGCTGGGATATAGTGCAGTGGTATTCACCTAACATGCATAAGGCTCTGGGACTCATCCCTAGAACCAGGGGAAAAGGGAGGGAGGAAAGGAGACAGAGAAGGCAGGAAGGGCAGCCCAGTGCCCTCAGTATAGCCTGTGACAGGTTAATCTCTGCCAACTGGACAGGATTCAGAATCACCATGGAAACAAATCTCTGGTCATGTCTATGAGAGATTTTATAGATTAATTTTGAGGCTGGGCTCCTGGACTGCATGAAAAGGAGACAGCTAGCTGAACATTTAGCATTCGTTGCACTAGTCAACTTCCTCCCTGCTGATGTGATGGTATGGTGCTGGCTTCCTGCTCCTTTCACTGGCTTTCCCTGGCACGATGGACTCTACGCTCTGGAACTGCAAACCAAGACAAACTCTTTCCTTCCCTAAGTGGCTTCTGGTTGGGTATTTTGTCCCAACAATGAGAAAGTAGCTGATATAGGACCCTATGCAGG
This sequence comes from Zapus hudsonius, assembly GCA_004024765.1. Classification (NCBI taxonomy): domain Eukaryota; kingdom Metazoa; phylum Chordata; class Mammalia; order Rodentia; family Dipodidae; genus Zapus; species Zapus hudsonius. The sequence continues at coordinate 3,349 of PVHP010011686.1, forward strand.
GAACTCAGCCTCACAGAAGTGAGGCATTATCATAATCAATATGGTGCTTGTCTGCTGAATTTGTGATAATTCACATATAGGAATACAAACTGATACTTCTTGCCTCTTACTGCCTGTGTGGAATATGTCATGCAGCAGTGCAGGTATTGACCTAAGGGAAGAAGATCAAAGTGGGTCCCTTTGCTACAATCCCCAACTCCAGAAAGCAGTGGGTAGAGAGACAGAAAGCCTGGGTTCCAGTTCAGCTCCCTGGAGGAACCTGTGTGCATCTCTGAGCCACATTCCCCCCTCCCACCCAATGGTAACCAGGGACCAGCCTCCCCGTTCTGGATGGTCTCCCAGCCACGAACACGTAAGGGTCTGGCTTTGGGAGGACAATGTCACAGGATGTCTCATCCGTCTCTGATCCTCTCGTCATTGCCCATGGCTCACTTGTTCAAAACCAGAGCACAGGTAGGGAACACCACCAGAGTCCAGAGTCCCAGGAGACAGAGATGGAAGACACCTGGTGGCCCTTCTGGGTTCTGTCCAACCTCACAGGGACTCAGCCAAAGCTTGTCTACTGCTTGAGCTAGAATGAAAACTGTGCCTGGCCTCAAGGGGTAGGGGCCTAGAGGCCAGCCTACATACACTTTTCCCACCCCAACTGGGAATGACAGGGACAATCTGTTAGTGAATTAGCCCTCTTCTATTCTGCACCTGTCCAGGGCATTCTTCTGAGTCCCTAAGCAAAAACAATGGAAGTCCCACCTTCCCCCTCCCCTAAGATAACTTCCACTAGAACTCACTAATTACCATGGGGGCAGGGCCTTCTGTACAGGGCCTGTGTGCCTGGGAGACAAGCCTCCCTGCTTGCCTTCTAGTCCGCAATATAGCGGAGAGGGGCTTGCTCTTCCCTACCCACCACGGGGAATCACACTTACCTTCTTGTTGCTGGCACAAAGTACCAACCAAAATCAGCTGATGGGAGGAAAGATGTTTATTTTGGCTTCTCAAGAGGAAGTTCCATGACAGCAAGCTGTGGTGGTTTGATTCAGGTGTCCCCTATAAACTTGTGTGTTCTGAATGCTAGGTCCTCAGCTGGTGGTGATTTGAGAAGTGGAGCCTCCTGGAGTCTGTGTATCGTTGGGAGTGGGCTTATGGGTGTTATAGCCAGCTTCCCCTGCCAGTGTTTAGCACACTCTCCTGCTGCTGTTGTTCACCTGTTGGCCAGGAAGTGATGTCCACCCTCTGCTCATGCTATTGTTTTCTCTGCCATCATGGAGCTTCCCCTCGAGTCTGTAAGCCAAAATAAACCCTTTCATCCACAAGCTGCTTCTGGTTGGATGTTGGTCACAGCAACAAGAAGCTAACTGCAACAGTTTTGGTACCAGAGAGTGGGTTGTTGCTGTGGCCTTTTGGAACTGATTTGCAGAAGGAATGTGGAAGGATTTGAAACCTTGACCTAAGAGACTCCTTGCAGTCCTATAAGTACAGCTTGATGGACCATTCTGGTCAGAGTTGAAAGACCTGAATGCAGTGAGAACTATGGACTGTGAGGTCTGGCTTACGAAGGTGAGAAAGAACTTTGTCAGAACTGTGCCAGAAGCAGTTTGTGTGAGAGGCTTCCTTCGTTCTGCCTGCCTGTGTCCTGAGAACTTGTGCCAGGTTACATTGTACAGAAATGGACTGGTGTGAGCAGGTGGAGATGGCACAGAAAGAAATCTCTGGGCAAGGTGATCTGCATTGGGGTAGCAGGAAGAATGTGGACTCTTTTGAAAGTAAGGGGCCTGAATGATAAAGGAGGTTTCCTGCTCTTCAAAGATGGCTTTATTCTCCCCTGGATTAACAAATTGGTGGCCCACCTGGTACTGCAGGAAAAAAAGAGTCATTGAATTTGCAACACAGTTTTGGGTTTTTGTTTGTTTTGGATGGGCAGTGTAAAGCATGCTTGTTGGATGACCTGCATGGAGGACCCATGGAACCATGAGGATGAGCCATGGATTATGGTGGAGACCCAGTGGAGATACCAAGACTATGGGATGGCTGCCAAGGAGAGCTGCCAGCACTGGATGGAGTATACCTGGGGCTACCAGCAGTGGAACTGGAGGGGCAGAATTAGAACTCCAGACTCAACACTGGTTAGAATAATCAAACTTGGAGATTGTCACTGGTTAGAGTTGTCAGACTTGGAGTTACAGAATTTGATGTTTGCCCTTTGTTTTAAATCTTGTATTGGTTCAATCTTTGCTATGCCTAATGCCATCTTTTGCAATGTGAATGTTTATTCTGTGCCACTAGGGTTTTTTGGGTGGTGGGAGGGGCAGGTGTGATGGTATTATGGCTCAGTTAAAAGGCCTTGGATTGTGGGAATGTTTGAACATCATTAGGATTGGTTAAAAACTAGGGGACTTTTAAAGTTGGACTGAAGGCACTTCATTTTACATCATGTATGGTTATCAATTTATGGGGGCCAGGGTGGATATGGTAGTTTGATTCAGGTGTCCCCCATAAACTTGTATTCTGAATGCTTGATCCCCAGCTGATGGCAATTTTGGAATGAAACTTTATTGGAGGTATATTGTCGGGGCGGGTTTATGGGTGTTATAGCCAGCTTCCCCTTGCCAGTTTTTGACACACTCTCCTGCTGCTCTTGTCCACCTGGATTTTGGCCAGGAGGTGATAGCCAGCCTCTGCTCATGCCATCATTTTCCTTACCATCCTGGAGTTTCCCCTTGAGTCTATAAACCAAAATAAGCCCTTTGCTTCCATCAGCTGTTTTTGGTCAGGTGCTTTCTGCCAGCAACGAGAAGCTAAGTGCAACAGAGGGGAATGCATGGCATGAGCAGAGGCTGGGCATCACCTCTGCCACAGCAGGTGGATGACAACTTCAGGAGAGTGAGCCTAAATCTGGCAAGGGGGAGCTAGCTATAACATCCCTAAACCCACCCCCAACAACACACTTCCTCCAGCAAGTCTTAACCTCCCAAATCAACATCAGCTGGGGATCCGGTTATTCAAAACACATGAGTTTATGAGGGACAGCCAATTCAAACCCCCAAAGGGAGCAATGGGGACCAGGTGGGAGCCTTGCGATCTCAACAGAGAGCCCCTTAACCTGAGCAACAGCCAGGCCATTGCTGCGAGCCACCTCATTCCAAGAGAGCAGCACTGCAGGCCTAAATGCTTGGGTGGTAAGGGGTCCAAGACACCTCTTTTCCTGCCATCACCCCACCAATCCCCTCTGCCCCACCTCTTGCAGCAGGAAGCTGGTCATCCTCTTGGCTCTACCCTTTAGGATGCATTTGCCAAATAGGCCGAAACAAGTACAACTGATAGCCAGCCTCTGTGCCAGGCAGAGTGAAGAGGGCACAAGGCCAGGGCACTTCAAATGAGCCCAGATGCCACCAGGGTTCAAACAAGACGTTTAGAAGTTTTTAGAAATAGTTCTCAACTGCCAGCCCTGCTCTTCGAGACTATAATGGCATATGCACCAAGTGGGCATCTTTCCCAGGAAGCCAAAGACCCCTCATGGAGCCTATCTTCATCTGCCAGCATTTTAGGGGATGCTCCATCATCTGCCCCAGCCACAGGCAGGCCATTCATCCCACATGCAATGAGATCACATGGGGAGGCGGCAAGAGGTTGTCTGGGCCAGGGACCAGGAACCACAGTCAGATCCCTGTGGAACTTCTCATGACGTCATGGGCTCAGGTCCCAGTCACCCTCATAAGGTAGAATCTTCGTAGCCAAAGGCCCAGCCCTGTCATGGTGTGAACTTGAGCGAGTCAGTTAACTTCCTGCAGGTGAGACCTCTGTCCCCAGCAGTGGGATGCTAGGGGACAGCAGCGGGAAGCGGTCTGATATATGCCAAGCTCCTCACCCCATGCTGGTCTCTGGGCTGATGCATCCCCAACGTCAATGGGCTCCCCTGAGTGTTCTGGAACAGCTGCTGTGCAGAGCCCAGGGTGGATGCCCCTCTCCAGCTGGTCAGAAGTACAGGCACTCCCTTCTTGCAGCCCTCACACCACCAGGGTCCTCATCACCTAATTGGCAGGCGACTCCCATCCTGGGAGAACTGAATGGGCCCTTCTGCTCTGAGGGCATCCTTCACAGTGTCCCTTTGTAGCCGCTGGCAGTCCAGCCAGGCCAGGCTAGGTCCTCACTGTTTATTCTGGGGGCAATTTTGACTTTGCTTTAAGCTACCACCTTCAAAGTGCAGGCAGGACTGTGGCGGGGCCTGCAGAGCAGCATGGGAAAGTAGCTGACCCTGGGTGGGGCTCTGGTCACTAGCAGCCTCTCAGCTCACTGTTTGCAGACCCAAACAAACATATCCCAGAGGCAGACAGCCAGGGCTGCACCGCAAGAGGTAAGGTGGATTCCTGGCAAATGGGATCAGGCACAGCCCAGATGCAGCCTCCTCTAGCCTGAGGTGGAGGGGGAGCACTGAAAGACAGGGGCTGCTGTCTCCCAAGTGCCAACACACCTTCAGAGAAGGAGATGGGACCCCTCAAGTCCTCTCCAGAAAGGGAGCCCCTTGGGGCTGGGCCTTGAACAGGTGAGAGTGATGGAGAGCCCCCCTCCTGTAGAACATGTTGGTCTATTGTACCACTCATCCAACACTGACTTAAAGCAAGTCAAGGCCACTCGTGGGCTAGAGTCATGGGGCCCTGTGTGTTAACACTAGGGGATAGGATTATCAGGAGACCAGCTTCATAAGAAGCCAGGTCTCAATGTCCCATCTGTCCTCCAGGGCCTGGCTTCCCTCAACTGGCTTTTGGGGGATGCTACATGGATGTGACCTGGTCCTCAATGAGAAGGGACGGTCATCACTATTCATTCTCTCCTCAGATGGAGGTGGGGGGGAATACCAGCCCTGAGCAGGGCACCCAGAATTGGAACCCAAGCCTCAGGCAAGTGATAGTGAATTCTGACTCAGCCGCAGATGTCCTCACTTTCCTGGGACAAGGCCCTCAAGTGAACCATTAACTCAGTGTCCTGCCCAAAGTCCCCTCCAGACCACTAAAGTCCCCTATTCTCAATATAACCTTGTGAGATTGAGGGGCCTCAAGTGGGTCATTCTCCAAGCCCTCCCTTGTACCTCCAGACCCAGTGATGGCGACCAGTAACTAGTCAGGTGACTTTAGTTTCAGGTAGTCAGAGGGCCCAAATAGAGAACCAAAGAGTTGTTATACTGCACCTGCCTGCTTCAGCAGAACAGAGTTCAGCATCTAACACGGCCTAACCAATCAGCTCTCAGCCCCTACTCAGGTGTGCTGGCCTCTTCCTGATCCAGTCCCTGAGTCCAGACCAATTAGCTCTCTCTCAGACTCACCTGAGCATGGGGGGGTAAAGCCCACCACCTAAGATTATAAGTAGTTGCCTACCAGGTGGGTGCAGTCTCTTTTTGACTGTTCATCTCTCCTGAACCTCTAAATCCCTGCTCTAATTAAACCCCCCTCATCTCAGCTAGGCGAGGCTGAGATGGGGGGAACCCCTATTCCCACATGGGGTCTCTACCCACTCCTGCCTTCCACATAGCAGGAGCTCTCTGAATTTTCTCCTCTTTCCTTCTCTAAATATAATAAAGTCCAAGTCTTACTCTCTGGCCTATGGATTTAGTTCTTTAAATTCATAAGACAAGGATCCAGGGATACCCCAATATTGGTGTGTTGGCTTATATTGCTGTATCAGCAAGAAACAGCAACGTTGCTGGTACAGACCAGAGTCCAGGAAGGCTGGTCCCAGTGGGATTCCCAGTGCCACCCACGCTCCATGAACCTGCTTTTTAGAGCAGGGCAGGGGGACCTATGGATGCCTCAAGTCCCTGGTGACTCTGGAGTTAGAGGAGATGGATGGCAGGGGGAGCTACAGGCAGGACCAACAACCCAGCATCCCCTGCACCCAACCTGCTCTTCTCATTTTCAGAACAAGAAGACTGGGGTTGCTTGGCTTGTCCAAGTCCACAATATGACCAGCCTCCTCCTACCTCACAAACCACCTACTGGGAGCACAACAGTGCCTGGCTCCTATCTGGGGAGGCTCCCCCCTCCAGGAGTCCTTGCTATGAAGTCTTCACAGGAGGAGGAAAGGAGTCTTTGTTGCTGAGGACATGGGGACACAGAAGAATCTGAAATAAGTGGGCCTTGATGAGTTCCTGCATTTGTCACCATTAGATCAGACACCTCTATCCAGTCACATTTCCCCAAGACTGTCTGCTTTTTGTCAAACTCAGCCTAAAAAAACACATAGGCTTACCATTTCTCCCACTCTTCATTTCCTTTGAAGGTTCCTGGACCTCATGAAATTTATATTAGCTAAGTGTATGTGTTAACCTGATTTCTGCTGTAAGGGCCTCAACCATGAACCTAGCAAAAGGCATTTCTAAGGTGTAAGAGCTAAAGAAAGGGGAGGAATGCTTTGGAATGCTGTCTTCCAGACACAAAGTAGCCATTGCATTCTGGTTGGTGCTACTTACACAAGTCCTGCATAATATGTCAGCCAAAAAGAATGATATCAAAATAAAAACAGAAGAAAGACTCATTGAAAAGAAGGGGTAGGGGAGGACAGAAGGGGAATTATGATCAGGGTATATTGTGTATAAAGAAAAGGAAAAAATGAAGCCATTTCTCCACTCCAAATGCATCCACACACGCAGAACCTCCCGACCAGGCTATCAAGGTGGCCACCATCTCAGTGGCCGCTGGACAAGGCCACAGGCAAGGGCGCGAGGCCCCACGTCCTCATCACCGAGACCCAGCGTGCCTGGCAGAGGCAGGCCCCCACCCCAGTCTCCATGGGCTCAGCCTGCCCTAGGGCTGCAGACCCCTCCAAGGCCCATCCCGCGGGCTTAGGGCGCCCTGCCGCCACCCGGCGATGCACCGGGGAGCCCGGGTACAACGACCGCGCTCCGCTCTTCTTCGGCTGCCCACGCCGCGACCCTCCACCCATCTCGAGAATCAGCAACTTCAAAAAAACCACATCTGCCCGCAGACGCCAGGGAGATGGAGAGCAGGCCACGCCCCTCGGACCCGCCCCCAGGCGCGCATGCGCACTGCCGCGGCCCTCGGGCTGAGCCCGGGAGCAGCGCTGGGCCGACAGCGCCCCCTGCCTTTCAGACGCGTCATCGGCCCTGCTCCGACGGAATCTTGGCAGGCGCTGGATCATGGAGGTGAGGAAGCGCTCTGCACCCTCTCTTCTCCCCTAGAACCCCATGCCCCCTCTCTGAAGTGAGGATTTACTTTTTCCAGGGAAACCTGCTTTGGAAGAAGCTAGACCCTAAGGTGATCGTAAAACACGATGCAAAATGGAAACTTCACAGGAGATAATGGGCGCCTTCGGGTCTGCGCATCCATGAAGCCTGCTGGAGTCTCAGGCTTGGCTCCTCCGTGGGTTTGTGGGCGAAGGTATGCTGAGCCCGCGTGCCCAATGGCTAGGAGCTCAGGCTCACCGGGCCGCCTGGCCCCACCTCCAGAGACCCTCAGGAAATACTGACCTTTGCTTGGAATGTCTAAGAAACCCTGGATTTGATCCCCAATGGGGGGGGGGGGGATACTGCCCTAATTCGACCCCTGTCTTTTCATAACAGATAGGCACTGAGTAGCCAGAGGTTACCCAGTTAAAGCAAAACTGAAGAGATGGCTTAGCAGTTAAAGTGTTTGTCTACAAAGCAGAAGGACCACTTAAAGTGTTTGTCTACAAAGCAGAAGGACCCAAGTTCAATTCTCTCATTCCTCTCTCTCTCTCCCTCCCTCCCTCTCTCTCTCTCTCTCTCTCTCTCTCTCTCTCTCTCTCTCCCCTCCCCCCCTCTCTCATAAATAAAATTAAATAAAATAAAGCAAAACTAAAGGTGCCTATACCTCCAGTCAGGAAACCTGGCCAGGTTCCTGCCCCAGCTTGTGTGGATTCTGGCTCTCATCTGTTCTCCAGTATGAGTCCTCCCCAGCCTCCCCCCCCCCACCAGCTGTGCTCTTTAACAGGAACATGCTGGCAGTGGGCTTCCATGATGCTCACGTGCTTGGGACAGAAGCAGGCCCTCAGCACTCCCAGACCTCCCGGGGAAAGTCTTGCAGCTTTGTGTGCTATTTACATACTTATTTTAAAATTAGCCCCTGGAGTAATTACTTTCATTGTGTCTTATTAGGTACAAGGCTTGGCCCTCAGGAGCCATAAATTAGTAATTCTGTACTTAAAAGAAGGCAAAAGAAATTAAAGGCTGGAATATTTCTGGGACCCTTCACCTGCCCATTAATATGGCAATCTGAGTTGTCTACACTCCGGGAATTCCTGCCCTTAAGCAGGTTCTACTCCTAGGGCTCAGATTGCTTCCTTGAAGTGTGGGGTTGGGGGCATGTAAAAGACAGCAGATATGACTGCTACCCTCCAGCATGTGGGAAGACTGAAATCTCCTTATGTGCGTTAAGAGCCAACTGCAGAAAGGTGCCCCATCCCCACGCAGGAGTCTTACAGCCTCAGGAGGCATGCACTCCAGGGTCTGCTCCTTCGCTCTTCACATTCACAACATTCCATTCTTCAATCCTCTGGCTGCTGTGCACCACCCCTCAAAAATGTCCCCATCCTCCACTCTGCCTCCTCCTCTAAAGAAAAAAGGGGTGTGTTTGCTTCTGAACATGTGTGCCTGGGAATAATCACAGGGCCTGGGGAGGAATTCACTCCTGATGTCCTGCCTACACACACACACACACACACACACATGCAAAACACACCTGTTTTCCTAATCTGTTAGTTTATACCAGGGAACTTTCAGAGAACAGAGGGGAAACTTAACACCTACATAGCCCTCCACACAGGACCTTCTTTTAGCTACTGTGATACAAATTATAAAAGCCATTTTAGGTCAGATGGTTTATGAACAATTTAAAGGACTGGGCTGATGAAAAGGAGAGAAATCTCATTTGGAAGTTAACCAAAATTAGGGCTGAGATGGGAAGCTAATATAATTCCTCAGAGCCATTCTACTTTCATCAAGGAAGTCCTGAGTGTTTGTTTTTCCTAACCAGTGTGAGCTGCTATTGTGTATTTATTATGCATTTCAAGGGCTCCCACTGGTATTTTAACAATCTCTCCCCAAAATTAGAAATAAACTAAAATGTGTTTTATACACACAAGGGACATCTCAACCACACTCCGAAGATAAAGGAGGGGTTCTGCCAACCTCCAGCCTCTGAGACATCTAGAACCACCTTCCACCTCCCTCCAGAGCCTTGTCTTACCACCCACAGTGTTACCACTTACTGGTTCAATGAACTAAGGCCAATGCATCTTGATTTCAATGGACAGTCAATACCAACCTCTCTGTATCTGACGCAGCATCTCCATGACTGATCAGTGCTACTCTTTGGAAGATATAACTAGGCTACCACTAACCCTAAAGCTAGAAAAGCATAAAAATAACAGCTGGGGGAATGGAGAGACAGCCCAGTGGAGAAAGCACTTGCCTTGTAAGCTTGAGTACCTGAGCTCAGATCCCCAGGCCCCACATAAAAGCCAGAAGCTGTGGCAGGCTTCTGTAATTCCAGCACACCTAGGGCAAGAAGGGAAGTGGAGACAGGAGAATTTACTGGAAGCTCACAGACCAGCCAGCTTGGCAAACAAAGACCTACCTCAAACAAGGTAGAAGTTGAGGACCCACACCCAGAAGTGTCCACAGAAACATACACACAAGAAAACAAAATTTAGCGAAATGGGGGAGGGGGAAAATCATACCATTGTGTAGATATGGGTTAGTTATAGCTAACCCATATATAACATATAATGGCCCCTGATAAGAGATGGAATTATAATACAGTCATGAGGATGGACTACAGAATACTCTAGGCAAAAGGAAAACTAAGCTTTATTTTGTTTAAAGAAATACTAAAGATAAACAATTTTTTTTACAAATTTGAATAAGCACTTAAAGTTTAATTTAGGAATGAATTATTTAAAATAATGACATCCACAGAATACACTCTGGCATTGACCAACATAGTTTACTTAAAACTTGTATTTTATATATGCCCAACTCTTACTCATCCCAAAACTCAGTGATTACAAAGACTGAACTGTACTTTTAAGCAAGTCTTTTACACAGCATCTCAGAAATAACTTGCAAATACAAAACATCTATACCAGCCAGGAAATTACAAAAAAAAATATGTGCTGAAAGGTGGATCTGAAGGCTGGCTATACACAGAGAAGCACACACAGCAACACTTAACCCAGCACGGACGCCATCCATTCTCATAGGCCATCGTGTGACACAGCAACTACAAGCTCATAATGTCACTCCACAGGCAGCAGCTGACCAATATATATTCCAAAAAAGTACTTGAAGACTCATGGGAGTGGAAATGTGCCCCATTCAGAACACAGCGACACAAGACCTGTCTCCAGCCAGCTCCCAGGGGCTCCTGAGTGGTTCCTACCCTCAGAAAGACAGGATGGTCTTGTTAATGATCTCCACGGACTCCCGGAGCTCATCCTCCTTGATCACGAGTGGAGGGGCAAGCCTGATGATATCGCCATGGGTCGGCTTGGCCAGAAGTCCATTATCTCGGAGTCGCAGACACACCTTCCAAGCATTATAATCTACAGAAAACAATGGATGCTCAAAGCCCAATGCTTGCAGACTCCCCACCCTGCCCTAGACCTATGCAAAGTGCAGCCTTGACAAGGGAGGTTCTGAGCTGCAAGCCCCCTTTGCTGATCCCACCTGACTTCATTCAGCAAGCACAATGGCAAAACATACGTCCTAAAGGCACCGTTGTACATGCTGAGTGCCCCTTGTCTGAAATGCTGAAGACCAGAAATATTCCAGATTTAGGAATATTTTCATTTATGTAATATGTAAAGGAATACGTCATCTTGGGAAAGGAACCAATGTCTGAAAACTACTTCACTTGTGTTTCATATGCACATAACTTGAGGATTATTTCATACAATATTCTTAGTGCACATGAAATTTCAAGCAAGTGCCTTTAGCCGCGGAGCCACCTCTCCAGCCTCGTGCACATGAAATCTGATTATGACCTGTCCTGTGAGGTCAAGCTCCTCCTGTGGTGTCATTTTGGTGGTCAAATGTTCCTGATTTTGGAGTCTTGAATTAGGGATGCCTAATCCATAGTCATATAAGGAATGAATGTGAAGTATCAGGTATGGTACAGAAGATATGAGTGACACCCAAAGCAGGGAATGACACGTTCCAGAAGTGGATGTGCCTCCTGCGTGTGCAAAGCTCAACTCGTCATTTCCCATCGGTGGTTCTGTGTGCAGCCAGGTGACCCAGCAAATCAGACTCTGGGGTGTGGCCAGGTGCGGGGTCCATTCCCCAAAGCTTCCCAGTGGATTCTAAATGCAGTGATTGCTGGAGTCACTGCTGTAACAGGGTTTCTACAAGAAACCCTGGAAGGTGACAAACCAAGCACCTAAGTGTCAAGCCCTCCACACTGTTCTTGTGACCAACACCCCCATCATTCATGTCACTTAGCCTGCTCATCTCTCCTCTGCTGATGCACACAAGGAAGGAGGAAGGGCAGTGGTCTGCCCAGGCTAACAGACAACTTGGAATCTCCAAGTACTGCAAGTAAAATTAGTTAAAGAGCCTTCATGCCGGGTGTGGTGGCGCATGCCTTTAATCCCAGCACTCGGGAGGCAAAGGTAGGAGGGTCACCATGAGTTCAAGGCCACCCTGAGACTACATAGTGAATTCCAGGTCAGTCTGGGCTAGAGCGAGACCCTACCTCGAAAAACAAAACAAAACAAACAAACAAAAAAAAGCCTTCATGTTAGAAAGCTGTATTTTGGGGCTAGAGAGATGTATGAGATGTATGTATGAGAGAGGTATGCTTTAGAGAGATGTCTCAGTGGTTAAAGGTATTTGCTTACAAAGGCTGATCTGATGGACCAGGTTCAATTCCCCAGTTCCCACATAAAGCCAGATGTACAAAGAAGCACATGCATCTGGAGTTAGTTTTCAGTAGCAGGAGGCCCTGAAGTACCCACTGTCTGTCTGTCTCTATCTCTCTCTCAAATAAATAAAAATAAAAGCTCTATTTTAGATGCCATTAATACAATTATATATCAGATAATATTCTCCTAAAAGACTTTGTCAATAGGCTAGTCAGTTGATCATTGCAAAGAATGCCCCCAACCAATAATTTCCCTAAAAGAACATTCTGGAGCTGTGTTGTGTCGTCAACGTACCTTTGGTTTCTCTAATAACCATGGCGTTGAGCAGTCCTTTTCCTCTCACAGTGGTCACGACATCGGAGGGCAGCTTCATGAGCTCATTTCTCAAGATAGAGCCCATCTTGTCTGCATTGGCAGCAAGGTTCTCTTCTTCCAAGACCTGTGTGGAAAGGAAAATTACACGTGTGAAGATTGCCTTTGGAGGTTCCACTGAGGGCAATGTGGACTTTAAGCAAAGGGAAGGCCCATATCAAATTTGTAATTAAATAGTCACCCCTTCAGAGCCTTACTTTTAGTCATAAATTCATTGTCAATCTATCTTCATGGCAAAATAAGGATTAAAGTATGCTTAATACACTTTATGATATATTGTCATTACTTGAACACCTTAATGGGTTAAGTATAATTTAGCATTTAAACCACAATAGCAAACAAAACAGGCATGGTAATGCACGTCTATAATCCCAGCACTCAAGAAGTGGAGCAGGAAGATCAGACAGTTTAAGGCTAGCCTGGGTTACAGGAGACCCTGGCTCAAAACAGAACACAAATAAAACAAAATAAAAATAAGAGCCTTAAATTACAATACAATTTCCACGATTATTTTTCCCTAAAAAAGTCCACCCTCAAAGATTACATATTTCTACCTTGTCTAAAAGAATTAGAACTCTATTTTCCCAGACTGCCTTTAGTTAGACTTACAATTCTCTCTCAGCCTCCCAAGAGCTGGGATTACATGCATTCCTAGACTTATTTTTGTGTGGTGCTAGGGAATCAAACCCCCAGGAGATCACTCTACCACTGAGCTAGGCTAGGCCTCCAGCCTCAAACCCACACTGAAAGGGGGAAACAGCTTGGCAACCACCTATGATCCCAGCACTTGGGTGACTGAGGTGGAAGGACTGTGAGTAGACCAGTAAATTCCAGGCCAGCATGGACATGACACATAGAGACCTTGTCTCAAAAACGTAAGCAAGAAACAGCAAGCCTTGCTTACTAAACAAAGGAAGCCTCGTGGGCAGGCCTGACAGGGCAATCGGGGCCGATGACCCTAAGCCCCAGAGGTGACTACAAACTCAAGAAAGCCCAGAGGAAACCCATTCTACTGAGCAAGCAACAAGTTAACTTACATTTCGAGAATCCCTTGTTCTTAAAATCCCTCTTCTATATTCCAATTTTCCAATTCTTAGCAATCTTATTAAATCTCTTACTACACCAAAGTTAACAACTACTTTAGCACTAAAGTACATACTGTTCACCATCATGTTTTTACCTCAAGGGCTGCAATGGCCACTCGGCAGCCCAGTGGATTCCCACCGTATGTCGACCCATGTTCACCTGGTTTGATGGTCAGCATTATCTCATCGTCGCAGAGCACTGCTGACACCTGGATGACAACAGTGAATTCGTGTCATCTCTCGGGTTCTTAGCTCACCAGGAACCCAAGTAATTCCATGAAGTTGATAAGAAATTTCTACAAAGACTTTACATCTGCCCCCAAACTCCCAGTAATAACCTGATACGCCCTAACATATTACAAATATATTAAGCACACCTCAATGACACAGAACAATACTGTTCTTTTGGATTTTGGGGGGCGAGGGGGTGTTTAAATATTTTTATCTATTTGTAAACAGAAAGAATATGAATAGGTATACCAGGGCCTAGTGCCACTGCAAATGAACTCCAGATGCATGTGCCACTTTGGGCATCTGGCTTGGCATGGGTACTTACTGGAGAATCGAACCCAGGCCAGCAGGATTTGCAAGCAAGTGCCTATAATTGCTGAGCCATCTTCCCAGCACAAACACCACATTTTTTAAATAAAAAGAGAAAAGCTAATTTTGCAATTATATCATTTACAGCCCTTTCCCATTTCAAGATAAAATGACTTGTTTAGAAAACAGAGTATTCTCTTCAGCAAAACAACTTAAGTCTTTTAGCAGGAAGCCTATTCTTCAGAACCCTTTCATGTCATACAAATTCCTGGCACTCGATTTAAAAACCAAAGAAAAGAACTACAACAAACCAATGTTTACGGGTTATGGTTTCAAAAATTATAAATGCCATGTTTCTTTCTTTCTTTTCTTTTTTTTTTTTTTTTGGTTTGTTTGTTTGCTTGTTTAAAAAACTAAAAAAGAAGATACTTTTGAGAGGAAATACTCCATCCAAATCAAATGTCATAGAAATGCCAAGGGACATGTTCCATTCTTTGGTCAAAATTAACTACATGGAGCACAGTGAACCCTGAATGTCTGTACTGCAGATGTTCCAGGCAGCCCATAATACACATGGTCAAACCAAACCACTTGGAGATGTTATTGTCACAATCAGTGGATGCAGAAGTATCTCAGAGGTATGCTTCAGGAAAGGAAGAGGGCTGGACATTGAACTTACAGGGTACAGTCCACCAGAAAGGGCCTTTCCAAGAAGAACTATGTCAGGTCTGACATTTTCATGATCAACAGCCAGCCATCTACCAGTTCTGGCCAATCCTGTCTGTACTTCATCAGCAATAAACAGGACCTGATGAGAAACACACAATGGACTGTCATTTTCATGTCCATGGGGAAAATAAAGACCATCATTTTACTTCCTTCTCTCCACAAATTTGTTATTCTGACATGCCCTCCAATCTGTAAAGACATCTTAATTAATTACCCACACAATTGAAAGTGTCCTATGGGACACTGTAGACATACCAGCTGTCTCCTATGTCAGGCCACTACCTCCCAGGGGCCAATCGGGCATTGTTCTGCATAATAGAAACACCAAAAGTTTGCAGGGCTTTAATGGCTAACTACACTCTAGGAACAAATTAATTAATTCACTTAATTATCCATAAATGGTTATTAAGTGTTTTTGGAACTGTCAATGGCAAACAAAATATACTAATATTAGCCTTGGAGGGGGAAGGGAGAGGAGGTCATAGAGGGACTCAAGACAGGGACTAGGGAGGAGTTCAGAGTCTAAGGCACCTGAAGAAGAACCCTGCCCACAGCCCAGCTTCCATGCAGATTTCTAAACACAGAGAGTTCTAGACTCTTGGAATCATGTCTCCCTCTGGTGGAAAAGTGACTAAACCTAGTCCCATGGTATCATCAAAATGCTGAGATTAGGGCCAGTGGCTTCATCACAAAGTCGAGGGGACAAGCCAGTACCTGGTGCCTGGTGCAGAGTTCTCGCACCCCTACTAGGTAGCCTGGATCCGGAACAACAACTCCTGCTTCACCCTGGATGGGCTCGACCATGAAGGCAGCAACGTTTGGATCCTGAAGAGCGCGCTACAATAGAAGAAATGTTATTACCTTCCTTTTCACCATGTACCATACACACTCCCCTGCAAAGAACAAGTAATAAAGCTGGGAGCATCACCATGGTTTTGAGGCCAGCAGGTGTGACCCTGTCTTAGAAGAAAGCAAAATGAGCACTGGTGCTAACTTACCATTCAACTTCCAAAAAATAGCATTACTCACTGACATTCACCTTCCAGAAGTTCCAAACGCTTCAGATTTAAGTTACAGATTTCTGTCTACATGTTTTTTTTTTTTTCTTTTTTGGGGTTTTTTTTTTTTTTTTTTTCTCTCTTTTTGAGATAGGGTCTCATGTCCAGACCAGACTAGCCTCAAATTCACTATGTGGGCCGGGTGTGGTGGCGCACACCTTTAATCCCACACTTCCGAGGCAGAGGTAGGAAGATTGCTGTGAGTTTAAGGCCACCCTGAGACTGCATAGTGAATTCCAGGTCAGCCTGGGCTAGATTGAGACCCTACCTCAAAGAACCAAAATAAAAAATAAAATAAATCCCCAACACCAGAATGATAAAATACAAAAACAAACAAACAAAAAAATACATCTGCTATGTAGCCACGGATGGTTCTGAACTACTGTTTCTCCTGTATCTTCCTCCCAATGCTGGGATTACAGGCGTGCGACGCCATCATGCCTGGCTTTTTCTGTTGTTTTGTGGGTTTTATTGTGTGGGTGTTTTGTTTTGTTTGAGCCAGAGTCTTGCTCCCCACAGCACTGGGTTTACAGGCATGTACCATCACGCCTGGCTTAGTCACACTCATATTTCTCATCAATGAAACCCAAATTAAGTGGCTTGTTAAAACCATTTTAGGGCTTTTTGTTGTTGTTGTTTAACAAGAGTACTCCACTTTGGGGATGGGACATAGCTCAGTGGTCAAGCATTTGCCCAGTAATGCTAGTCCTTGGATTCCAGACGAGTTCTCCAACTTGTAAAGTTTTAAGAAATTGTGACTAGTAATTAAGCAGGTGTTGTTGTGAAATGAAAATCTGAAATGGATGTAGGAAGCTGTTGACAAAACAGCTTTCCCTGAGTTGGAAACTAGCTCCCATTGTTGATAACAAGCCTGAAATTTTGGCCTCATGTAAGACAAAAATTTTGACTAATATAACTTTCATTCATTTTGTAGTACTAGGCATCAACCTACAGCCTCACACATGCTGCTCTACCACTGAAATAGATGATAGAGCTATGCCCAGTCTCATGTATTTTTAGCTCACATATTGAACATCAGTTCTATTGATTCTAATGCACTAAGTACCACAATACCACCCACGTACCTCAAGTGCAGGGAGGTCATTATACGGTATGACTTCAAAACCTGGCATAAAGGGTCCAAACCCGTCATAACTGGTTGGGTCTGTGGAACTGGAGATAGCCGACAATGTTCTGCCCCAAAAGTTTCCAGCTAGAAAGAAGAAACAGTGATTATTGCAAAGAAGCCTACAAGTGTAATAAGACTACCCCCCAAATACCTTGGGACGTCTAACTACAAACAAATCAAGGGCTTACTTTAGAAAACCTGGTAAGCGTTCCAAGCTTTACTCAAGGAAAATCTGGTACAACATGCCAGGGCTCATCGGACATGAAGCCAGTAGGTCTTGCCTTGCAATCACTACTTTAGGCGCTTCCTTACCGGGCCCTCCTCTGCCCTCTCTAGTGGGACACAAGCACCTTTAATGCCACACACTATTTCTCTCAGAATCACCCCAACTCAGTACTGCAGAGGCGTTACTGCAGGTTTTGTAGGAAAAGAGCATTTGTGATGGAGATGCAGGAGAATATCCTTCATAGAGTTGCAGTTTCCTTTTGAAAACCTGATCCTACTCAAGCACTCTACAGAAGGCATTGCCAACTTCACTTAGAGCAGAGCCTAAGGCAATCAAACTTTAC
The DNA here is from genome assembly GCA_004024765.1 of Zapus hudsonius. NCBI lineage: Eukaryota > Metazoa > Chordata > Mammalia > Rodentia > Dipodidae > Zapus > Zapus hudsonius. The sequence goes on from PVHP010011686.1 coordinate 20,720, forward strand.
ATTTTGCCTTCCTCTACAATGTTAAATGAAACAGACCTCTACCTGTTTTCAGAATCACTTTTTTGCTTTTTGTTTTTGTTTGTTTGTTTGTTTTGTTTTGTTTTTTGTTTTATTGAAGCAAGGTCTCACTCCAACCCAGGCTAACCTAGAACTCACTACAGTAGGCTGACCTTTTATTCACAGCAACCCTCCTACCTCAGTTTCCTGGGTGCTGACATTAAAGGCATGAGCCACCACACCTGGCTTAGAATCACTGTTAATCCTTCCAGAGCAGAGGTTACACACTCAGCCAGGCAAACTCTCTACCCTCTCTAGTGGTGCACAAATACTGTAACATAAACCAGCAAAGTAAATGAACTAGGTCATTTTGGATGAGATTAAATTTGGAAAGAAACAATGTATGGAATGGTAAGGATGTTTCATAGCTTTCCACCATCTCTGCCAGCAGTACCTCAATTATCTCCTTGCTTGGCATCTCTTTTGCTCTTGCAAAAGTCACTCCAATCTGCATCTCTCACCCACACATCAGCCCATCCTTTACTATCAGCCACATATTCGTGCTGACTGCACTTGCTTAAGAAAACACGCCCTGGTGAGACCCTACCTAGCCTCAGGTGTCTCATACTTTGTAGCTCAACCTGCCAGTGTAAGGGACTTACAGTTGGGGACAGTCTTCCACTGTCTCTCTACCCCACACTGATTCACCAGCTTTTTTCAATACTCGAGTGAAAACATCTTTGCACCCTTTGCTAATATGAAAGAGACTGGACAGTCTGAAAGAGTGAAAATTACCAGAAATAACACTTTTATTTGCAAGAGATATGTCATACAACTGACTAAAGCACAAGATTGTCAAATGGCAAGCTAAGAGAATTGTGTAAACATTTCTTTGGAATAATTTGTTACCTCAAATACCAATCACCTGTGGCCATCATTCTACTATGCTACTGGATTTATGATGTTACTGTATGTTTTCAAAAGGCAAAATATCTATGGCTATAATCATGACAAGAATGAACTATGAACATGTAGAGTTAAAATATATTTTGTTTAATTAAAATGAAAGCTTAAAAAGTCAAAACCTACAATTTGAACATCATATAGATATTCCCAACATCAGATTACATCAGCCTGATTAGCTATAAGTCTCCCTAACCAGAATTCAGGTTAGTCCTCAAAACCATGCCCAGAAGCACAAGGGCAACTTCAGGCCTCCTGCTCCCAACAATTTATAATAGAACATGGCACAAAGCACATCTAGTACTGAGACTAAAATGTTGGCTGCAGAAGTAGCTCAGTGGTAAAATGCTTGCCTAGCATGTTCAAGGCCCTGGGCTCAATATCCAGCACACACACAAACACACACACACACACACAAATAAAATAAAATTAAAATTAAATAAATTTTTAAAAATTAAACATCTAATTAAGTAGAAAATGTCTATGGAAAAATTTTGGCAAGCAGATGCGAACCATGAAGTCATCCAGTCACTCATTTCAAGAAAGGAGGAGTACAGACTTAGAGAAAAAGAAAACGCTCAGGCAAGGGATGTGGCTCAGGAGTGGGGTGTGCTTGCCTAGCATGCTTAGACCTTAGAGTCAATCCCCAGCCTCACAAAAGAAAAAAATAACGAAAATCCCATTGATAAATAACTTAGAGATAAATCCAAAAAGAAGGAATCCCCAGTAACTTTCACAAAAACCTTCAGTAAACAAACCTAAGAAATATTTCATAGGTAATGAAATCAGTAAATTACATCTGTGAATCGTAACAGTAACACTTAATTTCATATTCATACCTGCAAAAACAATCTTTGCTTTGTATTTCTGAATGCCTTTCACAGTGTAGCCCCACCGGCGAGCAAGCTTACAAGCAGTCTCTCCAGCCTCCACTCCTATAGGTGGGAGAAAAGAATACTGAAATTTAAATAATGCTTTCAATTATCGGGAAATAGGCTGGGCATGGTAGTGCACACCTGTAATCCCAGATATTTGAAAACTGAGGCAGGAAGATCGGAAGTTTGAGGTCTTAGAAAGATCCCGAGTAAATGAATAAACATTTTCTTGAGAATTTATAAAACAAAAAGGAAATCTTTACCTGAATTCATAGGAAGAACTTTGTGGTAGTTGAAAAGCTTGGTGATATACTCCTCGTATTCACCAAGTACGTTATTATAGAAAGCCCGAGACGTTAAGGTTAGCTTGTCTACTTGGCTCTTCATAGCATTCACAATCTTGGGATGGCAGTGCCCTTGACTGACAGCACCGTAAGCACTCAGGAAGTCAAAATATTGTCTGCCTTCAACATCCCACACATAAATCCCTAAAATATACAGGGGAGGAAAATAAATTAGAAAATTACATATGCCACGAAATCCCCAAAATGACTGCTAGCAAGCCCTCTGAATGCCGACACATCAAACTCTAATATACTTGTATGGCTAAGTGTTGTTTTGGCTTGTGTGTAAATAGGCACTGACTTATAAAGAATTATTAGGAATAATTGCAGAAGAGGTGGCCCAAAGAATGTAAGAGCCAAGAAAGGAGGAGAGCTCTGTACTACTACTGTCTTCCACACAAAGTACTTATGGTATTCGTGGACTCAGTCTACACTAGACCTGCATGACAGGAGGGGAAAATAATGACATTAAAACAGGATTGTTGGAAAGAAGTGATTTGTGGGGGAGGGGTGGGGAAGGCGAAAAGAGAGGGTGGTGGAAGGAGATTATGATCATAGTATGTCATCCGTACGCATGGAGGGTATCAATAAAAAGTTTAAGAAAAGAATTATTGAGGATGTATTTTATCTGTCTACCTCTAATATGGACATTTAACAGGAGAGTATCAAAAGGTAAATTAACTCTAAAGTGATACTTTGACTAATTTTAGCATTCAGGAGTCAAAATTAGAATTGCTAATTCTAATTCTAAAGAAGTGATGAAGTCACACATAGAAAAGCAGACTACCACTGCCCATGGCACCTGGTAAGGAAATGTGTATTCTGAACTCTTAACAGACTCAACAACCACGAAATAAACAACCGCCAGGCGCAGGAGGTGGAGGCAGGAGAATCAAAAGTTCAAGGCCAACCTGGGCAACGTAAGACCCTAATGTTTGTTTCCTTATTTATTTATTTATTTGTAAGGAGAGAGAACAGGCATGCCAGGTCTTCTAGCCATGGCAAATGGACTCCACATGCATGAACTTTGTGCATCATGCATGTGGAGTTGGGGATTGGGGACTTGAACCCAGGTCCTCAGGCATTGCAGGAAATTGCCTTAACCACCGAGCCATCTATCTCTCGTTTCCTTTTTTAAAAAGATAAACCCATTAAGAAAAAGTGTGTACCTTAGTCGCAGCACTGGGGAGGCAGAGGTAGGAGGATCGCCCACCCTGAGACTACACAGTAAATTCCAGGTCAGCCTGGCTACCTCAAAAAATAATAATAAAAATAACAAGGAAATAACTTGATAGACATTTCTTCAAAGGCATGCAAATGCCTAATATGCACATGAAAGGGAAATGAAAATCAAAATAATGATACCATTCCATACTCATAAGATAAGCATAGAATGACCCAGAAATTCCATTTTCAGGGACCAACCCCCCTCTGAGAACTACTGGCTTAGGCGGCTCTGGACAGAACACCAGGTAGACAGAGCACTTGGCTGGCATGCACTCAACCCCATTCTACAACTAAGCAGATGAAGACCACTAGGACTCTGTATCATAAATTCAAGTGAAGACTGGACTATGTCCACAGATTCAGTAGTGGTGCCTTATCGGTGCTAATCCCTGTTGTGATAATCACGTGGTCATAAAGGTCCCGAGGACTTCATCTTAGGAACAAAGTATCTAGAGGTGAAGAAAATTCATGCTTGTAGGTTGAATCCTGTCCAACAGCTCAGGGATGGGATCCTTGAGATGTTAGCATTTAGGAAATCTGGATGAACTTTTGTGTCTAGAGTTATGCCAAAATAGAACTAGAAGGAGAAAATGGCAGCAATATCACAGTGCTTTTGGTATTTCTGCATTTTCCCTTGGTGAGGGAGGACACCATGGTGAAAACTGGCTCATCATCTGGTGGCTCCAAAGTGCCCCACACAGAAGCTCTAGCAACTCAGAAAGGCTGAAGGAGCCCTATCTGCAACAGACACTCAATGTGTCTCAGAAAACACACCAAGAGAAAATATAAACTGTTTCTGCATTTGTGTACACATGGGGGTGGGACACGCTAAGGCCTCTGACTGCTGGAAATGAAGGACATGCTTGCACCACTGTTTTCATCTGGTTTATGTGGGCAGCTTGGGAACTGAACCTAGGCTTTCAGGCTTTTCAAACAAGACCCTTAACTGCTAAGCATCTTCCCTTCCCTAAAAGCAACTGGTTTTTAGAAAGCATTTCAAGCAGGGTGTCATGGTTTGATCCAGGTGTCCCCCACAAACAAATGAATGTGCTCTGAACAATCGATTCCCAGCTGATGGCAGTTTGGGTTTTACAACCTCACTGGAGCTGTGTTGTCAGGGGCGGGCTTATGGGGGTTATAAGCCAGCTTCTCCTTGCCAGTGTTTGGCACACCTTCCTGCAGCTGTTTGAAGTGCTATGGCGGAGGTGATGTCCACCCTTCTGCTCATGCCATCATTTTCCCTGCCAGGATGGAGACTCCCCTCGAGTCCATAAGCCTAAACTCATTCCTCCACAGCCGCTTTTGTTTGGGTTCTTTATGCGCAGCAACAGAGAAAGCTGACTGCAACACAGAGACAGGGATGATTCAAAACATACCTTTCCCTCTCTCCAGGGCTACAGGTAAAGGGTGGTAATTGTGTGCACCATACTTAGATTCCCGTTCAAAAATGTAATCAGATGATGGAGGGCCTTGGACGGTCTTTTTAGTCGCAACAGATGTGGCAGAAGCCGCTGAAGAATGAACTCCTCGGCCAAGAACAGCAAGGGCCTGAGCGCGAGCTAGTTTGCAAAACATCGTGCGGGTCCTTCAGGAATGGAAACCACAGACCTGTCCAAAGAGAGAAGGCACTCTGAGTAAGAGCCTTTCCAGGGCCAATGTATGCTAAGCACCTGCTGGGATCTAGCAGTCAGCACAGAAAGTATCCTATCAGAGTGCAGCAGGGGACAGAAATCAACAGCAGACAGCCCCAGTAAGAGGTAGGAACTCTGGAGTAGTCATGGGTAGAAGGCAGGGGCCGAGAACTTTTGTGCTCTTTAATTGTTTTTATTTTTGATTCTAACTCAAGGTCTCACTGTGTTGCTCAGACTAGTCTCCAGCTCTGGGTTCAAGTGTCCTCTGGAACTGGGAACACAAGTCAAAGCAGCAGCACATACCTCCCCTGTGTTACATTTTGATTCTGTCCCAGTATGGGGGGAGTGAAGCAATAACAAAGAATGTGCTTTCTACAAGATGAAAGGAATCGTTCCCCAAAGAAAAAGAACAAATTTCGAAAAGGAAAAGTGCTCTAGGTGGGTGGGACTAGCTCAGTACCAAAGGTGTGATGTGTCACGTGGCATGTTAGGAAGAAAAAAGCCACACCTATCCTAACACTCTACAAGGCTGACAGATGAGAACGTCCACGATTGTGGAGAGTTGGAATTTTGCAGATCCCAAACCAAATTATCTTATGCTATCTCAGCCCCACTGATGGCTCACTTCTGTGTACCCACCTAACATTCTTGTGACTACTAGGTAAATGTGTTTGTAATGTTCAAACAGACCTCCTGGCTTCCATCAACCCAAGAGCTAGGGAGGTTGTTGTGGTTTGAAGGTAAAATGCCCCCACAGTTTCAAGTGTTAGTGATTAAACCTCATATTTGATCCCCAGCTGGTGGAGCCTAGTTAGAGGAGATGTGTCACTGGGAATGGGCGTTGGAATTTTATAATCCAGCCCCCCTTGCCAGTGTTCCCAAACCCACTCTTGCTGCTTCCTCCAAGCTGATGTGACAAGATCTGACACCCAGATGTCTGTCCTGCCATGCTTTCTCCACCACAATGAAATTTCTCCTCAAAACTGTAAGCCAAAATAAACTCTTTCCAAAAAAAATAAATAAAAATAAAGTCTTAGCCGGGCATGGTGGTGCACACCTTTAATCCCACCACTCAGGAAGCAGAGGTAGGATCACCGCAAGTTCAAGGCCACCCTGAGACTACATAGTGAATTCCAGGTCAGCCTGGACTAGAGCAAGACCCTACCTCAAAAACCCAAAAATAAATAAATATAAATAAATAAACTCTTTCCTCCAACAAGCTGCTTCTGGTTGAGTGTTTTATCCCAGTGAGGAGAAAGCAACTGCTACAAATGCCATCAGATAGCCCCTGAGCCCTCTACCAGATGCTTCCACCAATGGATTTTTTTTAACTTTTTATTCATAGCTTCCATAAACAGACCATAAACCATTATGATTTCCTCCCCACCCTCCCTCATATCTCTTCCCCCTCTCAATTAGTCTCTGTTTTGTTTCTGTATCATCTGTTCCTCCCTTTATGTGTAGATATTATCAGGCACTGTGAAGTCATGAATATCAAGGCTGTTTTGTGTCTGGAAGTTTGCATTGTAAGCAGTCCTCCCCTTCCTTTGGCTCTTACAATCTTTCCACCACCTCTTCCCCTGAGCCTCGGGAAGTGTGATAGAGATGTCCCAGTGCTGAATACTCCACTGTCATTTTTTAAAATGTTTTTTAATTTTTTTTGTTACCAGGGGGGGAGAATAGGCACGCCAGGATCTCCAGCCACTTTAAATGAACTCCAGACACATGTGCCACCTTGTGCATCTGGCTTTACATGGGTATTGGGGAATCGAACCTGGATCCTTAGACTTTGCAGACAAGCACCTTAACTGCTGAGCCATCTCTCTGGCCCTCCACTGTCACGTCTTCTCAGTACTACACCAATGTATTTTTTAAATGTTTTAATTTATTACATTTTCTGTTCTGCTTAAAATGTCACAGAACTTCCCACTTTGGAACATGGAATTTGGGATAACAAATCTATGTTCCCAGGCCATGGTCACTCACCTTTGACTCCAGAATAAACTATCTCTTATTCCCTTGGAGGTGAGAATCGTGTTTTTTTCACTGACAGGCACAAATATCTAAAACTTCTGTAGGTCAAACTTATCATTTAAAAGACAGCTAGGGAAAAAGTCCTTTGTAACTTGTCTTAAGGAGCAGTAGCAATTTCCAAAGAATCTAATCTGCTATGATGGTTCTTTCTACAACCCCTCCCCCTAAAAATATTATAGCAACAAAGCAACTGACTGAAAAAGGTAATTAGCACCTTAGAGGACATAAAACCTCAATTAGCTATATGAATTTCAGTATTACAACAACAACAAAAAAAAAACACTATACTTACTTATGTGTATTTACATATTCCAGAATCAAGTTACTCTCTACTCCAGCCCAAGGGTGTTTCCCCCACCTCTCTGTTTGCAGTTTGCCATTCAACATCGAAGTAAGGTACAAAGACTAGAGCATGAAAGGGACAAAGAACTAAGAACATGTACAGATCATGGGGAAGGGAGAGTTAGCTAAAGCTAAGTTTACTTAGTAGTCTAGATCTATGTTTTTTAAAAGACAAATTCATGTTCCAACAGAACTGTCAACAAGTCAACCCATGCATGATCTCCACATTCTTGATGTGAGCTGCTCAATGAGCTAATCACAGAGCCCGAAGCTTGGCTTGCTTCCTTCCCTTTCCACTTGGCACTCACTCCCCAGAAAAATCCAGTGTTCAGGAATTTCAGTAACTAATCACAACCCAGCAATCTAATCTGGCTGCTTTCCCAAAGACTTACCACTATTCTTTCTTCCCACGATTCAGAGTAGAATTCAGATTTGTAAGCCAAGATCCAAGGACAGTCTCCAAAGTGTCCGATAATTCCTGAAATAAAATGAAGGACATTTTTCTAAGGTCTAAATCTGCAGCAGATCTTCTCTCATCACGAAATTACAGGTGGCTGCTAACAAAAACATTTACCTGTACTAGATAGAACTTCCCTAAATCACCACTAAAGCTATGATCTGGTTTACAACTTCTTAAGACCTTTCCATTCTACCCAATAAAATTAACTGTTTGACCTACTAAAAAAGTAAAGCAATTAAAAAAAAGCAAAAAAAAAAAAGAAATATTAATTTCTGCCTAGCCAATTAGCATAAAACATGTACCCTCTCAGGCTACTCTAAAGTAAAGCAATTTATTTTTTTCTTTTGTAGTTTTATTTTTTGTTTGGTTTTCTTTCAAGTCATTTCTTTAAAAAAAATCATTTGCATATGTTTGTGAGCGTGTATGTGTGTGCACACATGCGAGTATCTTGTCACCCCAAACAAACACCCAATTCATGGCATCAGTTTTGTGTTCAGCTTTACATGTGTAATGCTTTGAGAGTAAGCTCCTTTAACCATGAAGCCGTCTCCCCAGCCCTAAAACAACATTCTGAAAAGAGTTGTAGCCACTGTAAAAGCCTCAGAAGTGCTTACACTTGAACCAATAATTTTACTCCCAAGATTTCATTGTGAAAAATAGGCTGTAAAGAATCACTGGTGGGATTGGGGATTTAGCTCAGTGGATAAGTGCTTGCCTAGCAAGCGCAAGGCCCTGGGTTCGGTCCTCAGCACTGCAAAAAAAAAAAAGATGGCCAACAATACCTGAATGGTTCAACACAACCACATATACAAAAGGTATAGCCATTTCAAATACACTTTTCACGGCATGACAAAGTATGTTAGGATATGTTTGAGAAAATTTAAAAAAAAAAAGGATGCTCAACTATACAAAAAATTAAGAAAAATCCATAAAGTACAAAAAAAGTCACTTTCCTATCTTTTAAACTGGTCTGTATTTTCCACATTGTCTACAATGACCATTAATTAGTTGTATTTATGCTCAGAAATACTGAGAATAAACTTGGATGTCTATCTGGGTTGTCTGACAGACACTCACTCAGCAACAAGCAAAACTAAAAGGAAGGACTGATAAGCTCTGAGAAGAGTGTATTTAGTGGTAGAAGTCAATACCCCTGGGAAGTACAGCCTTGACTAGAAGTAGGTCCACACACTCACCTCTTCCTAGAAGACAGGGTCAAACTCTTAAGACTTTGTAACTTTTTAATAGGCAGAAAGACACTAAAAACCTAGGTATTGAAAGTCTTATAATTGCTTTGAACTGTGTATTTGAAATGTTGTTTAACCTTTGTGTGTTTGTGGTGTACAAGAGAGGGCACATACGCACCCGGTGCATGTGGGGAAGGCAGAGGACAACCTCACCTCCCCTTGGTTTGAGGCAGGGTCTCTCGTTCACTGCTTTGGAGCCAGCCTAGCACAAACCCAGTGAGCTCCAACAGTATCTTTTAACTGACTGCAAAATGACTGCTGAAGTGGGGGCGGGAGGGGAAGCAACTATAACCCCAACACTTGGAAGACATAGAAAGGAGGGTCTCCAGTTCAAGGCCAGCCTCAGCTTCATGGTGAGACCCTGGCTCCAAGCAAATAAAGACTGAGATTAGGTAAATTCAACACTTCTACTTCCAATAAGAGTTATCTGGGGCTGGGGAGATGGCTCAGCAGTTAAAAGTGCTTGCTTGCAAAGCCTGTCAGCCTGGGGTTCTATTCCCCAGGCAAGCCAGATAGGCGTTCATTTGCAGTGGCAAGAGATCCTTGTGAGCCCATACGTTCATGCACACACACATGTACATGCATGCATGCATGCAAATGAACTTTTAACAAGAAAGCGCCTTTAGCCACTGAGCCATCTCACCAGCCCCCCAAATAATTTTTATTAATTTTTATCTATTTATTTATTTATTTGAGAGAGGGAGAGAATAGGAGCCAGGGCTTCCAGGCACTGCAAACGACATGCGCCACCGTGTGCATCTGGCTTTATGTGGGCATAGGGAATCAAACTCAGATCCTTCTGCTTTGCAGGCAAATGCTTTAACCACCAAGCTATCTCTCCATCCCCCAAAATAATTTTTTTGGCTTTTGAGGTAGGGTCTCACTCTAGCCCAGGCTGACCTGGAATTCACTATGTAGATTCAGGGGTCCCACCTCTGCCTCCCCAGTGCTGGGATTAAAGGTGTGCGCCACCATGCCCGGCTTCCCAAAATAATTTTTAAGACAGTTATCTGCTCAGCTAATGAGACAGAAATGGAATGAAAAACCTACCTGCCAAGTGCCCTCAGTTTTATGAAAGTGTGGTTGTATCAGCAACAAAGCAACTGGTAATATTCAAAACATTATCAGTGCTCATCTTTCAAGTTCTCAAAGATGAGCTCTGGTATTTAATTCGACTAGAAAGGTCAAAGTTGCACGCACCATGATGTACCATTTCTTTTTGAGAACCCTCTATGTTCAGGTCTCTGTGATTAGCACTGTGTGAGAAATACTAGAACGGAATTAAGATAGGCTTAAAAATAGCCAGCATACCTATTTGTCTCTTCCCAAAAGGCTTGGAAAAGCAGAAAAGTAGAAAGGCCAGTGCATGGTGACCAGGATTTAAACTCTGTCTGTGGCTCTTAAAGATTATTCTCCTCGCTCTTTCTGAGCTTCAACTTCCCCATTTGAAGTTGAAACCATTCCAGGGGTTGGGATGAAGGAGTTCATGTTAAAGTCTCAAGTCTAGCACAAAGAGGCCATTCACTTCACTTCCTTCTGCCCTTAAATTCAACAGGGAAACTAGCCAATTTCAACAATGTGGAAAAAAAAAAAATCAACAGTGCCATGGTTTCTTTCTTAATGCTGAATTTTTCCTCTTAAAAAAATAGTCTTGATGAAAATTAGAAAACAGACAAAAATACTTAAGAGGTGACTGCACTTAAAGAGATAACCATTACAAATTTTTCTCTATGTAGAAATACTCTACATCAGACAAATTAGCATCACTTATCCCTAACCAAGGTGTTAACTCTGCCAGCTCATCTTTTTCCTCCAGTGTGCCCTAGACCTTCCACAGGGAAAACAAGGGATTCCAGCTGTTATCACACCTCTAGCAGATTCTGAGGTCCTGGAAGAGAAGAGCTCTTGCCAAGCTAAGCGCTCTTAACACGGTGTTTTAAGTAGTACGCACAATTCCAGGCTGTCTGTACTCCCTTGGCCTATCAACCCATTGGAATGTTTCCACAGTACAACTTCCATAAAAGGGTCCGGTTGGAAGAATTTGTTTACCCTGCACCATTAAATAACATTTTCTTAAATTACTCTACGAGAATAGTCAGAGTAAAGTCATCAAAAAGCCATTGAGAAAATCCGACTTGAGGAGTAAATTTGGTTTTGCTATCATCAAATATTTACTTTTCTTGAGGCGACCATTCTCAGATACAGGCCTTGTTTGTCTTGTTTTGTTTTAAGTTCTGCCAACAAGAGCTTTGTTTGATGAAATCGGTATTCTGGCTAAAAAATACCTTGATTACGTCAGCAGCAAACTAAAGCAATACTACTGAACAAGGATTGGGCTGAGTACACTGCACCCTCCACACACCTCCACAATTCTGCCCATTCATTACTATTAAATGTGTGGAATGTGCCCCATCCTCAAGAACCAAGAAAAAGACATTAAATATACCCTGTAATAAAGGAACCTGGGGGGGGAATACATGAGACAGTCACTTTAAGAAAAAAACACCTTTTAAAACTTTTACTGAATAATGTATAAATATATATTTTAAAAAATTATCCCAGAATAACAAAAGAAAGCCAGGCATATTATTTCTGATCCTTTTGAATATACATAATGAATATAAAAGACTGACTAAATAACATTATACCCTTAAAGCCTTACTGCTTATTAAACTATATTTTCAGCGGCAGAAAAAAAAAAAAAAACTTTTACTGGGCAGGAGAGATGGCTCAGCTGTTAAGGTGCTTGCTTATAAAACCTGACCAGAGGTTCTATTCTCCAGGACCCACGTAAAGCCAGATGTACAAAGGGGCACATGCATCTGTAAGTTCATCTGCAGCAGTTGTAGGCCCTGGTGTGCCCATTTTCTCTCTCTCTCTCTCTCTCTCTCTCTCTCTCTCTCTCTCTCTCTGCTAATAAATAAAAATATTTTAATTTTTTTACTAAAGTTATGCTAGGGTTTTCTGAAGGGGTGCAAACCAAATATTAAACACCATAAAAAAAACTGTAAACCCCAAATAATAAAATCTAATTTACATCCTATGTTATCAATTGGTTCTTTTTTTCTTTATAGTCAAGAACTGGATTATCTAAAGCCGGATGCAGGGTGTATTCTAAGGAAAGGAGTGGATAAAATAAAGACGGGGATTACAATCAAAAAGGTTCCAGGTTCACAAGAAACTAGTTTACCTACAGAAACTCTTAATCCCACTGGGAGAGACAGAAGGGGGTTGAGAGGATGGGGAATTCGGAGACCAGTGGTCACCTCAGGAAAAGCCGCTTCATTCCAAAAACACTCCTTTTCCCCCTTAATTTATGGAAAAGTGAAAGCTGGACTCCAAGTTAAAGAGAGATTCGCACGGGGTGTGGTGGCGCACGCCTTGAATCCCTGCATTCGGGAGGCAGAGAAAGGAGGATCGAAGGTTCAAGGCCACCCTGAGACTACAGGGTGAATCCAGGTCAGCCTGGACAAGAGCGAGAGCTCCAAAATCCAAAATAATAAATGAATAAGTATATCAAAATAGAAGTAAGAGGTTCGCTGGGAGGAAGCAAGCATTCCGGCCGAGAGGGGGGTCTCCATGCAGCAAGTCACCACGCTGCACCTGGACCTCCTTCCGGGCGCTCTCATCGGGCCGGAGAACGGGGGAAGGGAGGCAGGGAGAGCGGGGAGCCACCCGCGCGGTCCCCGGGTGCTCGCCGCGCCCCGGGCCGCAGCGCCTCCGGCACGGAAGCCCAAGGCCTGGCGCAGAGTCCCGGGCTGACCGAGACCGGAGGCCCGGCCCCCGCGGGCCCCGAGCCAGGGCCCGTCGGCTCCGCCCGGCGCCGCCACATCCCCAGCCGCCGGGGCCGCCCTCCTCCCCGCGCCCCTGCCCGCGGGAGCGCAAGGCGCCCGGTGCCCGCCGCTCGGACTAGGCGGGGCTTCCTGCAGGAGAAGGCCCGGCGTGTCCACTCGAGCCCCGCGTGGACAGCCCCGGGGCGTACCTGACGGCTCTCGGGAAGCGGCACGGTCCCCGCACGGCCACGCAGCACAGAGGCGCGGCCCCGCGCGTCACAGAGCTTAAGGCCGCGCGTGCGCCCCGCCCCTGGCCGCGCTCGCCGCCTATTGGCGGAGGCGGAAGGCCGGGCACCAATCACATCGGGGCCCATCCTCGCCCTGCCCACCAGGCCCTGAGCCGGGAAGAGCGGCTCCCGAGCCTTCTTGGCCGGGACTGCGCCGGGCGCATTGGATGATTGCGCTCCTGGCACGGGTCACCGCTGCCCGGCCCTGGCTGGCAAGGAAACATGCAAAGTCCGTTGAGCTCACGGTTCCTCGGCCGAGGGGCTTAAGGCTTGACCAGGGCTCGATGGACCCTCCAGGGCCTTGCGTTGAGGAGCCTCACCGGGGCAGCGACACCAGCTGCGCCCCAGATGCTGGGTCACCATGACCTTGAATTCTCCAGTGGGCTGCCAAATCTACCTGTAGAATCGTCGTTGCAGCCGAACACTGCCCACCTGTTCGTGCCTGCTGCTAGATCCTTGCACACTCAGGGTACACACTTGCCTGCCCTGACCTTGCCCGCATGGATGGAGAGGGGGCTTAAAACTCAGAGCTCAAACCAGATAGTGCCAAATAACCAGAATCAAGAGGGATTCAGATATATGTGATATCATTAGGTATAATATTGGTCACGTATTAGAAAACAGAGAGGAAGTGAAGCCCAGAATTATCTGACAGCAGGGACTGTCCAGTCCTACGTGCCCACACCCATGGCTCTCAAGAAATGGTGGCTGACAGCTGTAACTCTGTGTCAGCACCGTGTTCCACTGGCCCAGTCAGGGTCACTCAGGGTCAGCCAAGAACAGATGGTACACTCCAATTTGAAAATGAATGTGTAGGTGAATGTGTGGCTACAAGGCTGAAGGAGTAACCTGGGGCGAGGGCCACTATCAGCCAAGGCCTCCAGGGCTAGAAGTAGAGAGGAGGGTGCGGACAGACTACCTGGAGATATCTGGGTGCTTAGTATTGTGCCTCCCTCCTGCCAGAGTTCCCATGGACTGAAGCCACTCCCAGCTTCTTGGACGAAGAGGAGGAGAAGAAGACATTCACAACTGTAATTGGTGAAGTCTTAGCCAGCCTATCCAGTAGGGGCAGGGAAGCTGTGGTAGTTTGAATAGATGTCCCCCAACAGATTCGAGAGTTTATTAAAGCTTGTAATTTGTCACTTTCTCCTGGCAGGATCCTAGGCTCCAGTCTTAAAGTGTTTCTAAGGCAGATGTGGAATTCCAGCCAGAGATATGTAAAAAGCAGTCTCAGCTCAGAGGATCTCACTACTGTTTGCTGGTGTGTGTGTGTGTGTGTGTGTGTGTGTGTGTGTGTGTGTGTATGGTGCCAGTGATGGGTGCTTCTCTGGCTTAGACCTGTGAAAAGGGGCCAACCTCTTTCTCCATTATGAAACTTCCCCTGGATCTGTAGCGTCAGTAAATCTTTTCCTCCCATAAACTGAGCCTGGTTTGGAGATTCATCCCAGCAGCGTGTGGCTGACTATGATAGAAGTGGTATGGGCTCAGACACAAACAGACCCAACATCTTCAGGTGCATAGAGCCAGACACAAAAGGGCTCTCACTCTGCCCTAGAACAAGGCCACTTTTTCAGATTGTTATGGTTACCCCCTTTCTGGAGTTCACTAAGATCAGAACTGCCTTTTATTAATTGGGCTTCCTTGATACCACCTGACACAGTATGATCAACCTCCTGGCAAGTTGGTCCTTCGGCCGCTGGAGTGAGAAGAGAACCAGTTCTTTGTGGCTCTGCTCTGCAAGCCTGGCCAAGTGTAAAGGCCAGAGTCCAGGAATCCTCAGTTACACCTTGGCAAGTAGGAACAGGTGAGTTCAAGAAAGGATCTAGGTATCACACCAAAACATGTTGTAATCATTTCAAATAAGGTGCTCTTAAGTGAAATAGTTCCTACATGCAAGAAACCACTGAGAATGTCTGGATTTTTATCACTTCCTCCTTACTTATCAGAAAAAGGCAGTGGGTACAAAGAACATGATAATATTTTATGGTTTCCCTACTAGTGTGTGTGTGTGTGTGTGTGTGTGTGTGTGTGTGTGTAACTATAGCCAAGGCAGAATGATAAGGACTTGAAAATTGCTTTTTTTCGACCAAGAAACAGCTACTCTATTTGTTTTCTTAGTATTTTCATAATCTAGGAACGTGTGAGAACAGAGCCCTACATTACAAAGATTCCTGAACCTCTGGAACAATGAATACATTCAAGCTGTTAATTTCATAGGGTCCATAAAACCTGGTGATACAGAGATTCACAGCAGATAGCCAAGACCCACATTAATTTCATCAGTTCATTTGATGAATGTCCCATAAGGGCCTGACCCTATATGCAATTTCATATCAGGCAAGACCATGTGAGGCTACAAGGGAGGGAAGAAAATGATTCTTTAGAACAGAAATCTTGCAACTTAACTATATCCTATATATAAAGTAAATATTTTGTTTTCTTGGAGTCAGACACACTACCATTGCACCACAAGGTCACGACTTTGTTTTCTTATACATATAATTCTCAATATTTAATGACTAGAAAAACGATTTATGGCTTCCAGATGTGGTGGCTCATACCCATAATACTTGGAGGCAGAGGCAGGAGAATCACTTCGAGTTCAAGGTCAGCTAGGTCTGCATGGGGAGTTTAAGGGCTGGCCAGGGCTACCTAATGAAACCATGTCTCAAAAAAATATAAAAGAGCTGGACATGGTGGCACATGCCTTTAATCCCAGCACTTGGGAGGCAGAGGTAGGAGGATCACCGTGAGTTCGAGGCCAGCCTGAGACTACAGAGCGAATTCCAGGTCAGCCTGGGCTAGAGCGAGATCCTACCACAAAAAACCAAATAAATAAATAAATAAAAGAGAAGAAAAACAGAAAGAGGTTTAGAGGAGGGAGAGCAGGGAGCGAAGGAGGAAGAGAGAGGGACCAATTTATGTGTCCTTGTGATAATTAATAGTGTCAACCTGGCAGGCGCTACAATCTAGATTGGCTTAATTGAGGTGGAATATGAATGGCACCATTTCATAGGCTGGGGTCTTGAACTGAATAAAAAGGAGAAAGTGAGCTGAGTACCAGCATTTGTTGCTGTCTGCTTCCTGACTGTGTGTGAGAGAGCCTTCTGCTCCTGCCACACTGTCTCCATCATGATTAAACCTCCCCTTAAAAATTGCAAGCTGAAGCCGCGCGTGGTGGCGCATGCCTTTAATCCCAGCACTCGGGGGCAGAGGTAGGAGGATTGCCATGAGTTCAAGGCCACCCTGAGACTGCAGAGTGAATTCCAGGTCAGCCTGGACAAGAGCGAGACCCTACCTCAAAAAAAAAAAAATGCAAGCTGAAACAAACCCTTTCCTTCCAGCTACTACTTCTGGTTGGGTGCTTTGTTCCAACAATGAGAAAGTGACCACTCAAGCTGGGCATGGTGGCTCTCATGGAGGGGGACACGAGACCCCTAAGGCTCACTTGGTAAACTCTAGGCTTAGCAAGAGACCCTGTTTCAAAGAATAAGGCGGGAAGCCTCCTGAAATTGACCTCTGGCCTTCATATAGACATGCACACATATGGCCCTAAGCACATATAAACACACAGATACACATGCATGTATACACTACGTGTACAAAAAAGGCACCTCCCCAGAAGAAGGCTGAACAGCACACAACATGCAAAACTCCTGCTTCCACTGTCCTGTGCTGGAGCAAGCATTTATGTCCTGAGGTGAAGGGGTCTCTTCAAGTCTACCATGCAGGGATCTGGCAGAGCAGGGAGAGCCGGAGAAAGTACAGACCTTAAGTCTGAAGTGAGAACTATAGGCAGACAGAAATTTCGAGTGAAGATACAGGTCACAACATGAATACATGCATGCCTGTCAGAAATAACAAGATGCTCTCCATCATAGCTGAGTTCTACCTTAGAAGTACACCTACAACTCCAGTGCTTCCCCAAGTAACATCCTCCCTGACTCTTGAGGTTCCTCCTCCAGCTCCTCAGCACTTTCTGCTTACTTCTCATCCCTGCTTATCATTTACTGTGTTTCTCTATCATCCTCACTTAACATCTATATATCTGTCTATAAGCTGTCTGTCTTATCTCCCTCAAGAAGACTCTATTGGTTTTCTTTTGGTTTTGGTTTGTTTTTGTTTCCTTGGCTTGGTTAGGTTGGGCTGGATTGGAATTTTGTTTGTTTGTTTATTTCTTTAAGACAGGGTCTCATTGTGTAGCCCAGGCTAGCCTTGAACTCACAGTCCTCTTGCCTCTTCTTCCCACTCTGGTCTTTCCCCTCTGTGTTGCTTGTCATAGGAATGACTATCTTAGACATGTCACTGACCATTTTCATCTCCCTGGGCAGGAATTAGTAGTTCAGCAAGTGATCCATTATAGAGGCTTGCGTCCTGAAGAACCCAGAGCCCTCCTCCCCAACACCTGCTCACATGAAAGTCCTAGAAGTTGGGTTGATGGAGGAGGATAGTTGAGGCATTGTTGCCCACCCACATCTGCCTAGCGTCCTCGCCCCAGGATGATCACATGCTCAAGGGCTGTCATGTGCTGGAGGAATGTCACATGAACCTCGTAAAGCTAAAGTAGTGTGAAAGAGGGAAGGCAAAGTCCAGAGACCTGGAAGGAGTTCTGAGAGGAATGAGGAGCTGGGCATCGTCACATGGAAGACTGTGTGCCTGAAATGTTAGGTAACAGAAAGAACAAAAAAAACCAGAAAAGGGATGAGGTTAGGGCAGGGCAATTCAAGTCGCTGAGTTAGAGGCAAAGCCTACTTAAATCAGTTCAACAGCAAACATTTAATTAAAAAGAGACTCAAAAGCTCAGTGTGGTGATACGTGCCTATAATAACAGCAGTCAGGAGCTACAGCAGGAGGATTGCAGGTTTGAAGACAGCCTTGGACACATAAGAAGACCCTATCAAGAAAATAAAAATAGCCAGGCATGGTGGCACACTCCTTTAATCCCAGCCCTCGGGAGGCAGAGGTAGGCATATTGCCAGGAGTTCAAGGCCAGCCTGAGACTCTATTGTGAATTCTAGGTCAACCTGAGCTAGATGGAGACCCTACCTCAAAAAAAAGGGGGGGGGGAACTGGAGAGATTTCTCAGTGGTTAAGGCTCTTGCCTCCAGTGTCTAAGGACCTGGGTTCAATTCCCCAATACCCACGTAAGCCAAATGCACAAAGTGGCACATGCATCTGGAGTTCATTTGCAATGGCTAGAGGCCCTGGTGCGACCATACTCCTCTCTCTTTCTTCATATGTATCCCTCTGCTTGCAAATAAATAAATACAATATTAAAATAATAATAAATGAAAATATTAAAAATTCATGAGCCTGAGCCAGCTAATTTTCAATATTAAAAAAGTATGTTGTGAACATATGAACTAGAGCTTTAAATACAATGTTGCCTTCCTTTCTGTGGTGTTGGGAATGTGGCTTTATCACTGGACTACACCAGCAGCTTTTGAAAATGGTGGGCTCAGCAGAGCCCTCTACCCATCCTCCTCTCTCTCTCTCCTCACACCTGGCCAGGCTAACTGGGATTCCAGGTCTCTGGGACTGTAAAGATACTTCTGGGCTAAGAGGAGGGACTGTTAGCTTCCCCAGCCCCATAGCTCTCCACACACCACCCAAGGCTCCTCCCTTCCCTCTCTCTGACCCTCATTCACTCTTTCAGCTCTCCTGCTCTAGACACAAGCCTATTCCCTTTACCTCTCTTTCTCCCTCTCTCTTTCCTCCTCCCCCTCTCTTCCCTTCTCCCCTCCATCCTCCTCTGCCTCTTCTTCCCTTCCTTCCTTCCTTCCTTCCTTCTCTCCTTCTTCCTCCCTCTCTCTCTTTTCCTCTCTCTTTCCTCTTCCTCCTTCTCCCCCATTACAAATAAAATCTTAGGTCCCCATTGTCTTAATCTTCCAGCATAAACCCTGAAACCTAACTGAAAACAGACATATTACCACAAAGCTTTTTGTTTAGGTTGGGGTTTTGGTGCTGGGGATCAAATCTAGGGCTTCACCACACTAAGCACAAGCAGGATTACCAAGTCACACCTTCAGCCCCACCCTAAACACCGTGAATCCAAAAGTCTATGGCAAAAGGCCCTGGCCAGGGTTGAGGAAGTGATAGTATCTAAGAAGCAGGTGTCCAGGTGCCCCACCCCATCAGAGTCCATGCTTGAAATAGAAAGAATTTGAGATAGAGCCAACAGGATTGCCTCAAATTTGAGTCCAGTCTGGCTTACATCAAAATTTTAAGGTCAGCCAGGGCTACATAGCAAGATCCTGAATTTGACTGAACAAAAAATGGTTAAAATTGGGGACTGGCGAGATGTCTCAGTGGTTAAAGGCACATGCCTGTAAAGTCTGCTGGCCTGGGGTTCAATTCCCAAGCCACCTACATAAATCCGCATGCCTTTAATCTCAGCACTCGGGAGGCAGAGGTAGGAGGGTTGCTGTGAGTTCAAGGCCACCCTGATACTGAATTCCAGGTCAGTCTGGACTAGACCTGGGGGTGGGGGAAAACTGGTGCAAGCATTCCTTATTCTTTTGCAGCAGCAAGAGGCCCTGGAGCACCCATATGCAAACACATGCAAATACACAAAAATTAAAAAAACAAAAGGTTAGGGCTGGAGGGATTGCTCAGTGGTTAAGGTTCTTACCTGCAAAGCTTAAGGACAAGGGTTCTATTCCCCAGTACCCCATCTAAAGCTAGATGCAGAAGAGGCACGTGCATCTGGAGTTCCTTTGCAGTAGCTGGAGACCCTGGCACACTTGTTCTCTCTAAATAAATAAATAAATAAATAAATAAATAAATAAATAAATAAATAAATAAATAAAATGTTGGGTTTTTTTAAGGTTAAAGTAGGGGCTGGAGAGATGGCTCAGGGGTTAAGGCACTTGCCTGAAAAGCCTAATGACCTGGGTTCAATTCCTAGTGCCCACGAAGAGCCAGATACACAAAGTGGCACATGCATCTGGAGTTCATTAAAAAGGTTAAAGTAAAAAATGTTTCATACACTGCCCTTGGTTGCCCATCGGAACTAGATGGTAAGGGCATATTTCTGAAGACACTGTGAAAGCAAGCTGGAGCTGAGCTGGAAGCTTCCTTCCTGCTGATGACTAGCTGTCATAGGACCAGAAGTTGTTTTGCAAGCTGCTGGGGAAGAAAAGCCAACAGTCTTACGCAGCAGGGGCCCGTTCATGCTACAAAACCAACCAGCCAGGAAAGGTGTGCCCACGGGTGTAATGACTTTTATGGGGGTGACAGCTGCTCTTGGATTGGATGTGAGGCCCACTCCACAGAAGGGAACTCATGCCTGGTACTGTAAAAGCCTGTGGCTGGGAAGTCATAGATCTGCTTCTACTATTGATTTTCTAAACAAGCGTGCTATATCCATCCAACTGCCTTCTGAATATGTGTTTTATCCATAGATAAGTGTTACTTTGGTCAGAACAACTTTTTTTTTTCCCCAGTGAGCAGCACTTACTACAGAGACTCAGAACTCCTCAGAGTTCTGAGAATAAGTGACTGTTGAGTGTTCAGCCCTTAATGAGACATCTTTACCACCTCCTCCAAGACTCAGGGAACATTGTGGAAATAGAGGTGGAAAGAATGAAAGGATGGGAGGAGTGCTGAGGAGCACTGTCTTCCAGACATGCTATGGCCGGTACACTCAAGAGCACACAGCAGGTGTGATTTCCTGTACAAGACTGGCCCCATCAACACTCTGCCATGGACTGAAGCAGGCTCAGGAGGCCCCTACTCCTCCCTGAGGGGCTATCATTAGTAAATGGTTGCTGGGGAAAGGGAAGACATTTTCATCAGTGGTGTAGCCCCTGGTAAGTTGTCTATGCTCTAGTAAATAACCCTGTTATAACTTATGTTTATGCAAGCAACCCTAATTAAGCTCAGAGATTCACAAAACAAGAAAGAAAGAAGAAAGAAAGAAAGAAAGAAAGGAAGGAAGGAAGGAAGGAAGGAAGAAAGAAAGAAAGAAAGAAAGAAAGAAAGAAAGAAGAAAGGAAGGAAGGAAGGAAGGAAAGAAGAAAGAAAGAAGAAAGAAAAAAGAAAGAAAGAGAATAAAATGATAAAGTAAAATGGGAATAGTTGTGGAAAAGTTCAGTGGAAGTAGAAGGGGGACAAAAGATAATAAGGGGTGAATGTGATCAAAAAACATTTATAAATGTATAACAAGTCGAAAATAAAATAAGGGCTGGAGAGAGACAGCTCAGTGGTCAATGGCAGTTGCTTTTAAAGGGCTGAGAGCCAGGTTCAGATCCCCAATACTCACAAAAAGCTAGATGCACAACATAGCACATGCATTTGGAGTTCATTTGCAGTGACAAGATGCCTTGATGTGCCCATTCATTCTCTTTCTCTGCTTGAAAATAAATAAATAAATTTTTAATTAAATAAAATTTGCTAGGTGTGGTGGTACACACCTTTAATCCCAGCATTCGGGAAATAGGGGTAGGAAGATCACCATGAGTTGGAGGCCAGCCTGGAGCTACAGAGTGAGTTCGAGGTTAGCCTGGATTGAGTGAAACCCGACCTAAATGAATAAATTAATTTAACTTAATAAAATTTTAAAATGTTTAGTAAAAATGAAGATTAGCTTAGGAACTATGATATTGTTCATGAATTTAAAAATCAGATAAACTTCAAGGGCTAGTTAAATATTTACATCCTTATCAATTTCGGCACTAAAAAGCTCTGTATTTTGCAATATTTTTTATTGATTTCACCAACGCTGGCTTTGAGTACTGAAGCTTGGATAACTTTTATTACTTTTGAGGGCTTTAACTCTTGTCTCTCTGTAGTTGGGACTATGCTAACAATAAATTTAAAAGTCTCATGAGTTATTAATTGAAAATAAGTCAGACTTTTCCCTTCACACTATTGACTTGAATAAATATGTTTTTCACAGTATAATTGTCAAACTGAGGCAGATAAGCACAGAAAATAATTTGGCTACCCAGAACATTGCTTAGCTTGAGCAGTACTACACGATGTACCTAGCAACCTGCTGGGAACCTGGGACCCACACCTGTACCGAGCTACACATACACCTGGCCCCTACCTGTACCAAACTACATGTATACTTGGCTCTGCAAAGTGAACTAGTTTTCTCCTCTGATTAGAAACTGTTCTTTGTGATCACTGCCCATTTAAATATTTTATTTTTCAAAAATATTTTTATTTGTTTGCAAGCAGAGAGAGATAGAGAAAAGAGAGACAGAAAGCATGGTGCACTGGGGCCTCAACTGCTGAAAATGAACTCCAGATGAATGCACCACTTTGTACATGGGTGCTGGGGAATCAAACCCAGATCATTAGGCTTTGCAGGCAAGCGCCTTAACTGCTGAGCCATCACTGCAGCCCCTAAATATTTTCTTAGATAGATCAGAGATGAGAGCAGCAGGGACCATTCAGCCTGACCTGGTTTCGGGTCATCACTCCTGCAATTTTCAAGTTGTTTTAACTTCGAAGTGAAATGTTATTAAGTAACTAAAATATGGCATTATGAACCATCTCGTCTTTGCTGAAGACATTCAGTGTTTCTGCTCTGCACTTTGCTGAGAGTTCCACAGCACTTTGGAAAATTATCTCATGGACAGCAATGGAATCTCCTATCCTTAATAGAAGCACATGGCCCTCAAGGGATTTTAATGATTAAAAAAGATTTAATCCCTTACATTAAAGATGAGAAAGCATATTCTCTGCCACCTTGTTTGATTTGTCCCATTAATTAAGGAGATTCACTTTTCCGACTTTCACGCCCATTAAAATATGAATTATAGAATCAGAGGATTTCAAGTACATTGGTGACCCCCTTTGTGTATGTGTGTGTATGTGTGTGTGTGTGTGTGTGTGTGTGTGTATTCATGTGTGTATGGCCATGCGCTCACCCTGTGCACACCCATATGAAGGTATGGAGGCCAGAGGAAATTTATTTATTTGAGAGAGAAAGTATGGGTGCATGGGGCCTCTTGATGAAAAAAAAAAAAACTGCAGATACATGCACTATTTTGTGCATCTGCCTTTATGTGGTTACTAGGGAATTGAACCCTGGGCCTACAGGGTTGCAAGCAAGTACTTTTTTTTTTTTTTGGCGCCAAAACCCAGGATCGAACCAGGGAACAAGCAAGTACTTTTAACTGCCGAACCATCTCCCTGGCTCTTTTTTGTTTTGTTTTGGTTTGGTTTGGTTTTGGTTTTTGAGGTAGGGTCTCCCTCTAGTCCAGGCTGACCTATGTAGTCTCAGAGTGGTCTGGAACTCAAGGCAATCCTCCTACCTCTGCCTCTCCTGAGTGCTGGGATTAAAGGCGTGCACTACCACACCCAATTTACAGAGTGTGGTGTTCCAGATGCATGGGGAACCTGTTCCCACTCAGCCCTGGAATTCTTCTGCTTCCTTGGAGTGTGTGCATCTCCTAATTCAAGCCTCACTCTGAGCTGGTGTTCCTCTGGCAATCATAACCCGGCTTCAGTAACACCTGCCCCCGTCTTAACTTTCCCAAAGGAAGCTAGAGATAAACCCAAAGGAGTGGCCCAGTGCCCCACTGGGCAGATGGTCCAAAGATGGTGCAGGAACTCTGAGAAGTTTCAAATGCTGTCAAGTTAAAATGTTTGTCTAGGGTTTGCAAATCACTATATAGAATTACTTCCCTCTGAAATCTTCTCCCCCAGCCAGCTTGCTCAATA